>QANW01000298.1:532105-617564 GCA_003254865.1 Dryas drummondii
AGACTAATAAATCTAAAACAACGAACAAACAGATATCTAATATGTACATATATACCGGTTTTAGTTACAAATTCGATTTGTTAAAAATATTATATATCGCTTTGATAAAAAAAGTGATGTAACAATTTACCAAATATAGCTTTTGATGAGTTTATAATATCGAAAAAAAGAACCAAACAGATATTTAATATACCTTTTAATGTCAGTTCTTGAAAAAATAATGATATTTAAAGTATATTACATATCGGAATCCGTTTATTTAGATAGCGAAAACTTGAAAAATCGATATATATTATTTATTAACAATATCGGATATTTAACAAATAAGATGTCTAATTTGATATAGACATCGGCCCAAAACTGATATTGAAAATTGGGTACATTAGATATCACGTCTGCCCTTATCGGTCGCAAACCTAATAGATATCAGTGTTCCATTGATATCTAATGGGTATTTCCTAGTAGTGCTATCATAACCAAAGAGTTCCTATTTGACATGCCTTAAAGCTGCATTTAGGATTTTCTGTTCAGTTAGTTTAGTGGACGTGTCTTCAAGCACACACCCCCATATATATCTGCTTCAGTGTCTCTACACTATGGGATGAAACTCACCAACCCAAAGTAAGCAAACGCATGTGCTAGTCTTGATTTATTGGAATGTTAATATCGAGTTAACATTCCCTTCATCAACTAAGAACGTTTAGGAATCTAAGTATCTGATAGCATGAATCTCAATGGTCTCACAGCTAATCATGTTTCTTCTCTTAGATTTTTCACGGACGCATTCATTTATTTATACGATAATCCTAGAGTTCCAATGTAGTGAATAATGCTTATGACCTATATATTAATGTGTAATACAGATTAATATATTGAAATATCACTCGAGTCACTAGCTTCAACCAAATACGTTTGGTTAATTAATTGCCATTGGTTTTAAGGCATATTTCCAACACATACTCCCTCCCTCTCTTCCTCTCTCACTCTTCGCTTATCAGAATCTCACACAATTAATCACCAACACCAACACACACATCCAATATTCTAATTACAAAATTTAAAAATGAGAGAGAGAGAGAGAGAGAGAGAGAGAGACTGGTGTTGTACTTTGGATACTAACTCAGCCACTTGATAGAATTAGAGCATCCAACCCAAAACCAATTGGCAATGGGTGGAGAGGCCCAAGACTTATAAGCACATATGCTAAGCCTTAGTTTTCCGATGTGGGACATTGCTCCACATTACTCTCAACACGCCCCCGCACGTGTGGCGAGATTTTTGAGCCTTACACGTGAACAAATTGTATTGGGTGACGTGGGAGCACGTGTGGCCGTTGGGCCTTACACGCGGATAACCAAGCTCTGATACCATGATAGAATTAGAGCATCCAACCCAAAACCAATTGGCAATGGGTGGAGAGGCCCAAGACTTATAAGCCACATATGCTAGCCTTAGTTTTCCGATGTGGGACATTGCTCCACATTACTCTCAACACCACTAAGAACAATTCTTTGTTGAAAAACTACAAACAAAAAAAAAAAATTGATTGAATTTCGCATGGTGTACATATGGGAGAAGGTAAGGGCAAATTAGGATATTCGTGCAACTTAAATGGCTGACATAAGCAATTAGGTTTGGGCCTATTGACCATTATGGAAGAGAATATTAAAACTCATTGACCATTATGTAAAAAAAAGTCTACATTAACTATTTTAGTATTTAAAAATGTTTGACTGATTTTAATATAATTTTCTATAATTCATATTAGGTCTTATTTTTTGTAAATAATTGAGATACAGAATAGAACCACATATAAATTAATGAGATATGTCACATTAATTGGATAAAGAAAGTTAGGATATATAATAGTTTTTTTTCTTAATAAAACATTAAAATAATTTGTGGCATCTCTAGTATTAACAATCAGCCATTTAACCAAATGTCATAAAGGTGAACCCTCTAATCTATATAAACAGATTAATTAATGTAAACAGAATGATCATAACATGATCATGATGGTCCCACAACCCAAACCCAGAAAAGTGAAAATGTCAGGAACCGTCCTATAGCCAGCAACATATGTTACCAAGTCAATTAAATTGTAAAGCTAGGATTGACAAAACAGAGGATATGATGGTATAATAAAGAAGTAAAGATTGGCTGAGATAACACCCACAAGATAATCTTACAGAAATTAATAAACATCGAATACACGATATTATTATTAACAATGACATACATGGCACGCTAAAGCAAAACCAGATAACACCCATTAATTGACAAGGACACAAATAAACACTCGAACAAGCATTAATTCTCTAGAGGCAGTAGTACGACTCTACTGCTCTCTGAGATAACATTGTTGACAGAGTACTTAGTAGTGATTTATCACATAACACAAAATAAGTAAATGAAAACACAATGCATAAATTAATAGTTAATTAATATTGATGAAGACATTGGCTTAGATTTAGAAGAGATGGTGTTGCTTCTTTCCATGAGCCTCTTCCTCTTGTTCCTTGGTCTCTTTCTTGTCATGATGCTCGTGGAAGGCAAACCCACCAGAACCAAGTGCAGCTACTGCACCAAGTTCCTCTTCTATCTTGTGCCTGTGGGCATGCTCTGGGTCTTTCTTTGACTGGTGCTTCTCACGCTGCACACGTACGTACACCAATATATCATAACCACATACAGATTAAGAGGGAATTAAGGGTCAAAATTTCTAAATTTATGTCGTTACTTATTTTGAGAATCACGATTGAATCTAATACCACACATCAAAATAAGAGTGCCTTAATCTGATAATTAAATGATCCAATTGAAATGTAGGGGGGCGTGGATCCGCTTCATCTCATTTTTGACATAATATTTAATTAGGGCTCACTTTATATATAATTTAAACAATTCGAATCGTCTATTTTTTAAATCTTCATTAAAGAATCATCTTTACAAAAAATTAAATAAATCGAAAATTATTTACCTACAAAAATTAAATGGTCATAATTATTTTAGTTGTCTATTTGTTTGATTATAGTTAAATAACTTAATAGTTTCTGCTTTACCAAATTTTTTTACAAGAATATCCTTTAATAGAAATTTTAAAAAATAAACTGTTCAAATAATTGAAAGATCATATATGTAATAGGCTCCATTTTAATATTGTGTCAAAACTTGTGTTAAAAATAGAATGTCACGAATCCTTCCCCAAAAATGTAATAGCATGCCAAATCGTTTGACAAGAAATTAATTAAACATTTTAGTTTCCAACAAAGTTGATCCAAGCTAAGTAAAAAAGGTTAATTATAGAATCGACTAGGTTTGATCCAAGAAAATTTTGAAGTTATAGAAAACATAAAGCCCCGAAATTAGTGAAAAAGGTGATGGGCTACAATAAAGATATATTTGAATAATAAATCTTAATTACCAAGGCATAAACACCAGCAGCAGCAGCACCCAACTCGCCGAGCTGCTCCAGATGCTTGTGATGCTTCTCCTCCTTCTTGTAATCGATGTCAGAGTCGCCATACGCGGCAGTGGCTCCGCTGTGGTGACCACCGCTGCGGCCACCGTGACCCTCTTCAGAGTAGTCAGAGGGGTCGCTGTAGCCACCAGTGCGGCCACCGGCAGAGTAACCAGTGGTGTCATTGTCCCCGAAGCCACCAACGCCACCAACGGGACGTCCTCCGGCAGAGTAACCGGTGGTGTCGCTGTCGCCATAGCCACCAACACGGCGGCCACCTTGAGCATCTTCTGAGTAATCAGAGGTGCCGTTGTAGCCTCCAACGCGGCCACCGGGACGTCCTCCTCCAGAAGAGTAGGAATCAGTCTGGTCAGAGTAGAGTGAGGATTCAGAGGGACGTCTCTGATCTTCGTCCTTGTGGTGGTGGAAGAGGCCACGTTGGTGTTGCTCCTCAGACATTGTGGTGGGGAGGGTATATTGGGAATTTTAGGAGAAAATATTGCAAGAATGAAGGAAAATTATGAAGGAAGAGGTTGTAACTAATTAACTGGGTTTGTGATGGTGTGGTGCATGCTGCATTGGTGGTGGGTATTTATAAGTGTTTGTGCCCGAACGTAACTAATTAAATATTTTATCTAAACTGGGACACTCTTGCTCTTGCACCACATGTATGCCTAGCTACCTGTACAAGTCTTGGTGGACGGTCACGATTAATTCCTTGGGCTCTCTCTCTCTCTCTCTCTCTCTCTCTCTCTCTCTCATATGTAAATGATTGATGATAGCTTGAACATCCTACTCAAAAACCTTAGCTTCAACACCTGCAAACAAATAAATATAGCCCGCAAAAATTTGCCAAAATCTCAACTTATTGGGATGAAGAAATACCAAAAATAGGAAGCGCAGTCACCCCACAATTAACCTCCCAGTGACTGTCCTGAAGAATAGTTCCAACACCTCCAGCCCTCGTCTCGTCGCAGGCACAAAAGCATCATCCAAGCTAACTTTTAAAATAACATTCAATTAAGTAATTAATTAACAGAATTCCTATCGATTGATAGGCAAAGAAAACCCTAGATCAAGAGAGGGACTCAATAACGTACCAAAACTAAACTAGAGTTTATAGTGAAACCCTAATCAAACTCTTGGTCAAGAGAGGGACTCCACAAAATTAAAACAATTGAATCACCTAAATCACTAACACAATTAAATTAAAAGATGCAGATTTTAGATTGTAAATACATTTTTTAAGATTTAGCTCTTAAGTTTTTGGCATTAAATTTCAAGATAAACATAATTATAAATAAAAAGTAAAAGTTAAAAACCAACCATAGAGGTATAAGATGTAAAAGAAAAAAGTAAGAATAAGTGATGAATAGAAAAGAGGGGGAAAAATTGAACAAAATAGTACAAAATTATGTCCTTAAAAAGAAAATTAAGAAAGAGCACAAAATTGACATACGTAGAGATTGTTTTTGAGTTAAGATCGAACACAACTTATAGACTCGGTTGATATTAGAGGTCGAATTAAGATCCTTCAGTAACATGATTGTATAGCATACATGCATCCAAGTCAAAAGGATATTAAAGCTTAGTTATTACGAAAAAGATATATTCACAAGCATCTTATTTATTCCCAACAATATGGAACACATCCCTATTGAAGACATAGGGATTTTAGTTACTTTTTAATGTGGCGGACTCATACAGAAAAGTCTATAATATCCCACATGTTAATTGATATATTCTTAACAAATGGCGATAAGCTATACGTTGAAACAACCTTAAACAAGGGGTAAGAAGGGCAAACTCTATTAGCATAATTTTTCAAAAAGTCGTCAATCATTAAAGTGTCGAAGAGCTGTTCTCTAACTTGGTCTCTCTGTAACTATTCCTTACTCTAGCTAGTGTTGCGGTTATATTTGAATTATGTGTTATCTCTTTTATCTACTAAGTGTCTGTTAAGTAGTTTAGGTGTTCATGTAAAAGGAGTATTAGTTTTGTTTTATCTATATAAATCAATCCATTCAATAATATACAAGTGAGTCTTCAAGCATATCTACTCTTAGCTCTATATGGTATCAGAGCCTCTTTATTTTTTATTTTTCTTCTGAAAAACCACCATGGCCGCACAAGCAGCTCCTCTGAATGTTCCCGTTTCCTCAAACACTAACCTCATTACCATAAATGTAACAGTCCAAGCCCCCCTCAAGCTCACAAGCTCCAACTACATATCCTGGAAATTTCAATTTCAGACACTATTCACTGGTTATGACCTTCAAGGATTCATTGATGGATCCAGGCCTTGTCCTCCCGAAACAATCACCACATACACTACAACCACTCCCAACCCAGTGTACCACACCTGGGTTCGTCAGGATCAATTGATCCTCAACGCCATTGTTGGATCTCTGTCCCCAACAATAATTCCTTGAAGATCCTAAACGCCAGCTTGATGTTAATAATGTCTTCTTGTCATATTAATCAATCAAAATTATGTTGTTTTACCGTGTAAGTTCATGATAGAAATCGTTCATTTTTTAGATCACTTTTTAAAAATTATTTTGGAAAATAGTAATCAAATAAAAAATTATTTGGTCATATAGGTTATGTAGCTGTTATCAAATAAACATACTATTTTAATAACAATTAGACTCACTATTTGTTTATTCAATAACAGTTACATAATCAAACGATTTTCAGTTTGATTAATTTTTTATAGAGACAATCTTTAAATAATGATCTAAAAATAAACGGTTCTGATTATTAGTTTACACAATAAAACGACATAATTTTTATTAATTAATATATGATTAGCATATAAGAATTAGTAGGAGAATCCAAATCTCAACGAAACTATCATTCATCTGGTGCATTACTCTTCCCTTCGTCCTCTTTCATAATATATATGTGGTTAGGTTTTTTTTTTTTTTTTTAATATGTGGTTTGTCTAGATCTTTATATAGAGCTAAGAGCATATATGTTTGAAGACTCACTTGTATATTATTGAATGGATTCATTTATACAGATAAAACAAAACTAATAATACTCCTTAAAGGGAGGAACACCTAAACTACTTAACAGAGACTTAGTAGATAAAAGAGATAACACATAATTCAAATATAACCGCAACACTAGCTAGAGTAAGGAATAGTTACAGAGAGACCAAGTCAGAGAACAACTCTTCGACATGCCCCCTCAAGATTGATTGATGAATCCAAGCCTTGTCCTCCCGAAACAATCACCACAGACACCACAACCACTCCCAACCCAGCGTACCACACCTGGGTTCGTCAAGATCAATTGATCCTCAACGTCATTGTTGGATCTCTGTCCCCATCAATAATTCCTCAACACTAGCTTGATGTCAATAATGCCTTCTTGGAAGGCCATCTCACTGAGGATGTTTACATGGCTCAACCTCAGGGTTTTATTGATGGAGACAGGCCCACACATGTTTGCAAGCTTAGAAAAAGCAATCTATGGTCTTAAGCAAGCGACACGTGCCTGGTATTATGAGCTACGCCATTTTCTGATCTCCATTGGGTTTCAAAATTCATTGGCTGATACCTCCCTGTTCATTTTTTGCCATGGTTCTCGTTTGATTTATCTCTTGGTATATGTTAATGATATCATTGTCACAGGGGATAATGAAGCTGATGTAGCTCAGTTTGTGCAGGACCTAGCAAAACGTTTTTCGCTCAAAGACTTGGGCTCTCTGTCTTACTTCTTAGGGGTTGAAGTTCAATCGCACCCTCAGGGCTTGCTTCTCACTCAATCACACTACATTTTGGATCTTTTGCAGCGCACCAACATGATTGGAGCAAAGTCCACTTCCACACCATTGCCATCAGGTTCTCCACCGTGCCTTTCCATGGGACATCAACTTCTTGATCCCATTCAATACCGGGCTGTGGTTGGGTGCTTGCAATATCTCTCCTTTACTCACCCGGACATCTCATATGTTGTTAACAAGTTGTCACAGTTCATGCAAAAGCCCACTGATGTGCATTGGCAGCTGGCTAAAAGACTACTTCGTTATTTGAGTGGTACTGTAAGTGATGGTATTATCATACATAGGCATTCCCCTTCCCTTCTTCATGCTTTTTCTGATGTGGATTGGGGAGGCAACAAAGATGATTTCTCCTCCACTGGTGCATATATACTTTATCTTGGTCGGACACCCATTTCTTGGTCCTCTCGCAAACAACACACGGTTGCTCGATCGTCGATTGAAGTTGATCAGTATCGCACTGTTGCTGACACAGCAGCTGAAATTAGTTGGGTATGCTCTCTTCTCACTGATCTTCAGTTCCCACTTCCTGCTGTACCGGTTATTTACTGTGATAATGTTGGAGCAACTCATTTGTGTGCCAATCCGGTTTTCCATTCCAAAATGAAGCATGTTGCCATCGATTTTCACTTCATTTGTCGCCTGGTCCACTCAGGTGCCTTGCGTGTTGCTTATGTCTCTTCTCACGACCAACTAGTTGATGCTCTTACTAAGCCTTTAGCTTCTCCCAGGTTTAGTCAGTTAAAGACCAAGATTGGGCTGCACAGCAGTGGCCAATCTTGAGGGGGCATGTCGAAGAGCTGGTCTCTTTGTAACTATTCCTTACTCTAGCTAGTGTTGTGGTTATATTTGAATTATGTGTTATCTCTTTTATCTACTAAGTCTTTGTTAAGTAGTTTAGGTGTTCCTCCTTTTAAGAAGTATTAGTTTTGTTTTATTTGTATAAATGAATCCATTCAATAATATACAAGTGAGTCTTCAAGCATATCCGCTCTTAGCTCTATATAAAGATCTACACTAACCACATATTTAAAAAGAAAACCTAACCACATATATATTATGAAAGAGGACGAAGGGAAGAGTAATGCACTAGATGAATGATAGTATCGTTGAGATTTGGATTCTCCTACTAATTCTTATATGCTGATCATATATTAATTAATAAAAATTATGTCGTTTTATTGTGTAAACTCATAATCAGAACCGTTTATTTTTAGATCATTATTTAAAGATTGTCTCTATAAAAAATTAATCAAACTGAAAATCGTTTGATTATGAAATTGTTATTGAATAAACAAATAGTGAGTCTAATTGTTACTAAAATAGTATGTTTATTTGATAACAGCTACATAACCTATATGACCAAATAATTTTTTATTTGATTAATTTTTTTCCAAAATAATTTTTAGAAAATAATCTAAAAAATAAACGATTTCTATCATGAACTTATACAGTAAAACAACATAATTTTGATTGATTAATATAAAATTAGCACAGCAGAGGATCCATATCCCGTTGGCATTGACATGTATATTTGACTATTTTAATAATGATGCTATACTGCAATGTTTTTAATAATGATGCTATATTTGACTATTTTAATAATGATGCTATATATATGACTTCATTGACTTGTAATATTTCGTTTTCTATTTCCTAAATGAAAGTACTGCATGTTAATCAATATAAGAACTTTTTTCAATTCTCTTAAGAAAAAAAAATTGAAAGTTTCTTTATCTTGCCACATGATGATGACAAATTCATTAGTCTGCCACTAATACTTGATATTATCAATTTATTCAAATTATAATATATATAAATTTTAAAAATATTATTTTAAAATTTAAAATTTAAAATATTAATAATTGTTCATATGTTAATATGTTATATTTTGAATGAATTAATAACATGGCATCAGAATTCGATGCAATGTTACCGTATCACAAAATAATTTCACTAGTTAAAAATAATCAATATATTATGTCCCACTTCAAACATTTCACCACTTCAAATCATCAATATATTATGTCCCACTTCAAATATTATGTCCCCCAAAAAGTAATCATGCACTCCACTTTCATTTTCTTTATTAAATTGAATTGTCAAAATTGCCCCCAATTGAATGCTTTATCCGTTTGTCCTTCGGGCTACCACCATATATTCCATTACTCATCTTACTCTTTCACCATCCCAAAGTCCTTAGAAACCTTTGCATTCTCACTACCCATCTCCTACCAGTACTCCATACCAATTATATCTTACAGAATCTTCAAGAACAATTAAACTGAAAATCAAACTAATTACTAATGGAATGAGACTATGAACTGAGGAGGAAGATCTTAAAAGTTTCTATAACAAACTACACTTGCAGTCACCTACCAAAGCGCACCTCTCAACCTCCATTAGTCCTGTTTAATCATGTATAGATATATGCTCCGAAGATCCCAAAACAATTAACTAGGTCACTATAAGGATGATGTGTTGTTGGCAACTCATTCAGAATTACTGCTCTAGAAAGAATGATTGTGGTTAATTTGTAAGTAGATTCTAATATTTAATGGAGGTTTATTGTGATATTATGGAAACAGATGATAAGGTGATTACACAATTTTAGCACCCATTACTGATTTATTGTTCGTTGTCATTTGACAAAAAAAACAAACGGCCATTACTGTAAGTTGGGTGGGGCAGTATATATGAAGCACAATAAATAAATTATTTTGGGGAAAAAAAGAAGTGAAGAACCATATCTCATCCTATGTGTCTTCTATTACAATTTTTTTTTTTTTTCTTTTCAGCAGATCAAAGCCACATTTCAACAAACTTGAGTTGTGGGGTTTGAGATGCTTATATATATATATAAATGCTTTAAAACTCACTGGTAAGTAAGTTAATACAAAACTAATCACCCTGTTGGGCCCACTGCACAATGTATTCTCAAAATCTGAACCGTTTAATTTTTAGGTTATATTTCAAAGATTATTCCTATAAAAAATCTCTAAAATCGAAAGTTATTTAGCCATTTGATTATAATAACAACTATTTCTATGTTTTTATCGAAAATACTGATCGTCTATTTATTTGATTTCAATTAGATGACTACATGATTTTCGATTTAGTTAATTTTTTGCAATGATGATCTTGAAGTAGGGTCTAAATAATTAATGGTTCAGATTATGAGATTAGTTAACTTACTAACTTGTTAGTTTTAGAACACTGCTATATACAGGCTCCTTCTATTGAGGTATGCCTCAACTTATTTATGTTGAGGTATACCCTATTGGGGCCCACATGAGTCATTTTGTGTCGATCCGAACCGTTCAATTTTTACATCTCCATTGATAGATCATCTTTGCAAAAAATTAGCCAACTCGGAAATCATTTGCCTATGTAACTTTGATCAAATAAATGAACGAAAAAAATATTTTCGATAAAACCGTTCATTTGTTTGATCAAAGTTAGATTGGCAAATGATTTCTGATTTGGCTAATTTTTTGCAAGGATGATCTATCAATGAAGATGATACTTGCGAACGGTTCGGATCAACACAAAACGACTCGTGTGGGCCCCAACAAGATCATATCTCAACATAATTAAGTTGAGGTATACCTCAATAGAAAGAGCCTGCTGCTATATATATATATATAAGGATTGAGATGAGTATACTATCGAGGAACCTAAAATTTTTTAAAAGACTAAAATGAAAATAAGGGTAATTGCATTTAAATCTATTAAATAAAAAAAATAAAGTATGAGAGTGCAAATAGTATCTCTTTAGAAAAAAATATTAAAAAATTTGAGATGACGATGGTATGACCTCTATCTAGAGATTTTTTTCACTCTTTCTACAGTGACAAAAGGAATACTTAATAAAAGAAAATGTTATTTGCACTCTAAAAGAAACTTTATGGCTTCTCATGTATCAGTGCATGAAAGTGTGCCATAGCTTTAGGCCTCATTTGGTTTGCAGTTCATAAATTTTCTTTGAGAAAGTTTTCTTTATTTCATCTATTAACACTATAGATGAAAACTAAATAGCAGACTTCTGGTAGAAATTTCTTATGAGTATTTTGATTCATTTCTATAACTCCAAAAAAGTGATATATGATCTACGAGCTAAAATGCATGCAATCCAAGTGAAATTTTTTAATGAAAGTTTGATTTTGTTTTTATTTGCCACAAAAAAAAAAAGAATTTGGGATATTTTAGAGGTCAGACACTAAATTAATATTTAGAGACTGAAAATTTAAAATAAAAATAATGAGGAAACCAGGGGTTGAAATACAACAACCCGATTAAGATGGTTACAAATTTCTACCTTAAAAAAAAAAAAAAAAAATTGAATTGGGTACATATGAGTGGGTGACCTGATTAGATATGTGGATAAATGGGTCCCCCTTGCATAAAGTGTTCCCACCGTATCCAATTGAATTAAAAGCTCGTTGAAAATCTGTGGCTAAGTGACATTGGATAAGGACAACCATGAATACAAGCTACTTTTTAGGAAAAGGGAGATCAAGCCAATAATGTTGAAGAAATTGTTTTGTATAATTTATATATTGTTATATGGTATAATTAATTTATGTGTTATAATATAAGTGAATGTTATTAATATTATATCATATAAATATAAATATATCATCATATAAATATAAATATATTATCAAATAATATTTTTATATTTTAAATTAATTACATTACATAGAGTATATGGGTTATGCAAATAATTTTTCATAAAGGTGGGGTTGGGGGGCCAAATCTTTCCTTTTTTTTCTTTACAGCGATCTCATATTTATTGTGATTCGTAATGGCAGTGGGGCTCATTTGAATGGCAGTTGGTGCTTGGGATTGTGTCGGCAAGAGTATATTCATCCCAAGATGCTCATTCCTACAGTTGAACTTAGGCACAAACATGCCACCCAAGATTTTTATTAGAAAATAGCTAGAGAAAGTTTCAAAATTTCAATACTTTAAGTTCAATCTTTCTTTTGAAATTAGGCTCGAAATAATTGGTTTAACTCAATAGGAAGAAGTAGTACTATAGGACTGCCTTTGGTTTGGTTTTTATCGAACCAATTGACTACCGACCGAATTTTTTTAGTTTGGTATACCGATTTTCACAATTCAAAAATTAGAAATTCGAAACCAAAAAAATTAGAAAAAAGTTGGTTTAGTTTTGGTAAAAACAAAAAAAAGTTGATAAACCGACCGATTACCGAAAATTATTACCGAAAGAAACCAAATCAATTATTACCGAAAAAATAAAATATATACTGAAAAAACTGAAACAATTACCGAAATTTAGTTATATATGCTTATATAATACTATTATATTAGTGGTACAATAAATATTAAACTACTAATATCTTAAACAACTGTAAGAAAATATAATTGTATAATGTTATCATATTAATATTATCAAAAGTGTGAGTTAAGATATAGAGTCATTATCTAATAAAGTAAATGTTATTATTTTTAGAAAAATAAAAATTTCATTTTTAGGTAAGTAGTGCATATATATATAATCATATTTATCGGTATATATACATACTAAATTAATATGATATGTACCAATACATATTATTAAACTAATTATATTAACATATATTATTACTATGGTAAAATACTAGTACTATACTAAACTTCCAATACTACTTGTGTAAATATATATTCATCAAACATTATATTTTATGCATCATATTTGATTAAATTTTAATTTATATTATTATATAATAATTAGTATTATTATAATTAATTACCGAAGATATACCGAAGTAAATCGAAAATAAATCGAAAGTTTCCGATATCAAAATTACCAAAATCGAACCGAAAACTGAAATTTACCAAAAATACCAAAACCGAAAAATACCGAAATCGAAAAATATCGAATTTTTTGGTTTTGGTATGATAAGCCTCAATACCGATCCGAACTGACCGATAGGTAGCCCTAGGGAGAACCCACAAATTGAATACTTCCCATTGCTGACTCTTTTCAAAGACAGTTGAAATTTTTGTAGAGTTCATTATATTATAAGTTTAAAATGTATATAGAAATATGTGTTCGGTCATATTATGTTATGAAAATAATTTATTTATTTTTATTCAATGAGAGGGAGATTAAACTTGTATACAGAGGGGTAAATTCTTTGACCTGTCCAACTGGACTACCCACCAAATACATTCTTAAAATATTTATAAAAAAAAAAAAAAGTTGTTCAAATAGAGAGATAACAAAAATAAAATATTGGAAGGGCATAGGATATTGGTTTTCAGTTGGACCATAAAATATATGAGGAAAGTGATTTCAGGAATAAGGTTGAGGAGTATTTTAACTTTTTCATATACTCTTACCAAGATATAGCCAAAACTACTGTCTTCATGAATAACTGTACACATGCACATGACACATGATATTCTTGTAGTTAGAACTTAGTTACTCTCCAGAGAGCGAAAACAATAAAATCGCCTTTAGAAAAGACATCCTTTAGTTTTTAATATTGTTTTTGTCGTTATGATTATTGGTGATACTGTTGTTTCTGTGGTTCTAAATAGCCTTTCATTCTTTCTAGCTTCTTTATCCTTTTTCTTTATATCTCTTTTAGCTAGGCTTAATTATCCAATCTTTAAAGCAGTGCGTAAACATTGTAGTACTGGGTTTCCACCCTTCCATTTGATTTATATTTGAATGTTTTTTTTTCTTTAATATTTTATTTCATTTTTAGTATCTGAATATTGACTTGTGCCCAATGGCGGACACACGGTGGGAAGAAGGGGGTCGGGCGACACCACAAATGCCGAAGCTCCTAGCTGTGAACTACCTTTCTCAGCCGCCAGGGACCCCTTGACCTCTGACTGGTGAGCCCTCGCTTTACAGTCACCCACCACCCGACTTGATGAAAAGCCTGAGTGGCTGAGTAGTTCAACCGTTCAAGGCTTCAAGCAGAAGAAGCTTCTTTTATTTTTTATTTTTTCCAGTTTGTGGCCTGGCCAAAACGACGTTGTTTGAGCCAGGTGTGTTTAATTTTTTTTAAGTCTCTTGCTCAAAATGACGTCGTTTTGAGCTAGGAATTAGAAAAAAATAAATAAATAAAAATGGTGCTTCTATTATGCAACAGACCCGAGCCCCCTTGTTACACCCCAAACCCCATGCTGAAAGATTTAGATGCGCCACAGCGCAACACTGATCAGTCAGCTCTAAATGGAATTACCAAGCTCGGCAACTTGCATTTAGAACCGAACAATTAATGTAAAGCTGAGTTTCAAAAACAAAATATAGGGTTGGATTAGAATACAAACTACACAGTGGAATAAATAAATTAAATACTTTGATTAAAAACCAACCCCCAAGATTACATAAATAAATAGTAACCTTGTACAACTGTTTCGAATATTAATGAGCTGAAGTAAATACAAAACTCTTTACAAATAAAAGAGAAAAATCACTTCTGAATTACCAATTGCCACATCTACTCCACGCTGCTTTCCTTGTCTTACTTAACCTGCAAAACGAACCGCTGCACCGTTGAATGGTGCACCGAGTTAAAGAACAAACCCGATAAGTTTTCACAAGCTCGTATGGGTGAAACGATTCACACCCACAACCAAAAAC
This sequence comes from Dryas drummondii, assembly GCA_003254865.1. NCBI lineage: Eukaryota > Viridiplantae > Streptophyta > Magnoliopsida > Rosales > Rosaceae > Dryas > Dryas drummondii. Next base: position 546,965 of record QANW01000298.1, read on the forward strand.
TGACTGTGACTACAAGTCACACACAACCAGACATCTCTAAGTGTTTATGTACTCAACGAAGTACCAAAACTTAGCACAAACTCAACCAGAGTAAGAACTAAGCCGGTAACAAGCATCTCCAACAATCACGCTTATTAAAACGTTCATGTGCTTAAAAAATCACCAAATCAACACAATGGCCGATCCAAATTAGCCAATCACCAACATCAATAATTTCACGACCGATCCAACATAAAAAATGAATTGGTAGAGAGAGTGACCATCTCTGATTGTAAACCTGGTCACTTGCTACACATACTTCATGCACATTTGTACGATCTAGCAACAACCACGTAGTATGGTCCACAGTAATGTCTGAGCTACCTGCCATATCATACAATCACACTGGTATTTCAACCTACCCAATTCACTTGTTACTCCTAGGTTGTGTCAAACCACAATATCTTGATCAACCGGTACATTATCTCAAATCCGGTCAACACGGTCATCCCAAGATATTCTCAAATCACAATTAGCCTATCTGGCCCAACAATCTATCCTCGAATTACAGGATAATCCAATAACATCAATACATACAACTGACAATTTAAATGCCTAACCACAACTATTAACCTCAATAGTTCATAATATAAAAACCAATTAATAATATAGGTTCAAAATCATCCTCAAATCACAAACATGATTAATCTTATAATTACACCAAATTCTAGCACACCGACAATAACTGAAAAAACACATTTAAATATTACAAAATAAATAACAAGACCATGAGAAGGGATCACTCACAAAATAAATACACAAAGTCCACCCACAAAACAACCATAAAGTTTACCCACAAAATAAATATTCCGTTCACCCACAAAATAAATACACAAAGTCCACCCACTTGGATTCCGTGCATCCTAAATACCACGAGTACTTCACCACCTCACTACCTCCGTGGGGGAAGGAAAACCAAAACTAAACTCTCAGCTAAGGAGAAAGAACAAACAGAAAGTGAGAAAGCGATGTCGCGGATGAAGAAATGAGAGATAGGGGGGCTATATATGCAACTTTACGTGTTGTGTGAACTACTTAGTAAAGTTTGCTATTGAAAATAGATATGATGTATTTTACTTTATTGGCCACCTACCTGATTTAAGAACCTTATTTAATTAATTAACTTAGGGGATTATGTTTTGAGTTCATACGCATGAGAACTTGGGTGATTCTATTTTAATTGGATGCAGACTGAGAGAAGTTGGGTGATTATATATGTTTTGGGTGCATATTGGGAACACTCGGGGGATTTTTTCAAAAACATTTAACTTGACAGGTTAAATAGTTTTATTTCTGCTAATCACTTGAAAGACAATGATGTTGATTTGAGCTCATTCTGCCATTAAGATTGATTCTAGATTTGAGATTTATTATTATTTAATTTAGTTCTGCACTTATATTTATATTGTCAAATTCATGAGTCCATTTTAATTGGTCTATTTTGTCTTGTGGATGTTATATATCCTTCAAATCACAATAAAGGAATAAAATTTCGGGTTTTGAGGAAATTTCGATGAAAAATTTTGACGGAAATTTTGAAGATTTTTAAATTTCGACAAAAATTCGACGGAAATGATGGAAATTGTTATCAAAATACGGAAATTTTGAATGAAACTTTATCATATGTTTATTTAACATATTACCTACTACATTAATAAAAAATATTGAAGAAACCAAATTATATAATAAGTTTCATGTGATATGTGATGAATATAATGCGCGCTGGAGGCAAATACTGTTAAATAAAATTAGTACAATGAATAAATGAAATTAATATTCATATTTTATAATTCATACACTAAATCCTATATATTATATATACTTTAATACTCTTTATTCTTTATAATCTACACACTAAGATATTATGGTTTAGGCCCTTTAAAGTATTTTTAATTATTTTTATATATAAATGTATTAGGGTTTAGAGTTTAAAACAATTAAACGAAATTCTAAACTTTTTTTTTTCTTTCCAATTGCCCAAAGGCCCCAAATCCAATTAACAATAAACGTTTTTTTTTTTTCTTTTCTTTTTTTTTTTCCTTCTCTTTTTCTTCTCTTTCCTTCCTATCTCTTTTGACTTTTCTTTCTTCCTTTCTAGTTTCTTCCCGTAACTACTTCTTCAGTTCCTTTTTTTTTTTTTTTCTTCTTTTTCCTCCTTTTCTCTTTTCTTTCTTCCTTTCTTCCCTTCTTCCTGTAACCTCCTCTTTCCTAGTCTAAGACGCCACTGCAGAGAGACACACCAGACCTCATCTCTTTCCTCTTTCCTTTCCCTCATCTCTTCTCTCTCTAAGATCTTTTCTCCTTCTCTCTCCTCCCTGCCCAATCACCCTTTGATCTCTCTTCGATCTGGCTCCGGCGACGTCGTCTCTCTTCGATCTGCCTCTAGCGACGTCGTCGCCATTTGATCTACTTCCTTCGGCGATGGCTGGTGACGAGGGCAGCTCGCCTCGCCGAGGGTTAGGCTGGGTATTTGAGATTTTCTGATTTTGAGCTCGGGTTAAGCTGGGTATTTGAGCGAAGTTTCGTCGAATTTCGCTCAAAAAAAGTTGCTGTAAGGGCATTCGAAATTTCGCAGAAATTTTCCGAAATTTAGTCGAATAGGTGTTAAAATTTCGGAACCCCTGAAAAATGAAATTTTCGGTGAAATTTCGCCGAAAACTTCGAAATTTAAACCCTTGATCACAATACACCCAATAAGGGGCATATTTACAAATTAGTGGCTTATATATATATATATTTCTTCCTTTCTTACGTTATGTTTTCCTTTTGTGTTCAATTTTTTTAAAAAGATATTCTTTATTTTTGCCTTAATTGTTTTAGTGGGAGAGGAGGACATACAACACTTATGCCCAAGAAGATATCAATGAAATACGGGCTGAATGGGCAAACTTTGTGGGACATAATATGTAGACTATATTTAGATTTTTGCGTGACAGTTTTTGACTTGATTTTGAAGGCCATGTGTTTAGCTAGAATACCTTGGGGTATATTTGATAAGCCTGCTAGATTAGTTTGAAATATGATGGCTGGTTTTTGTGTATGCCTTGCCTGGGCTGGTTTTGTGAATGACATTAGGTTAAGGGAGTAAGCTGGATATATACAAGTACTACCTTGAGATACCATATATTATTTGGTACTCCTTTATTATTGTGGATTAATTTAAAATTGAGCAAATGGTATTTTGTGAATGTATATTTATTGGGAATGTTAACATTATCAAACCAATCTCATTTTCAGCATTTGGTTCATAATTGCATTGTGGTTTTGAACCAAAGACAATTGGTGCCTTTTAAAAAAAGATGTAAACAGACACATAATACAACAATTTATTGGTAAAAAGCATTGTCTGTACCCATAACTTACAATGGTTCAATATCAAAAACCATTGTTTAATCCATAAACATACCACAAAATTCGTCAAAAGCCCTTGTACTAAGCGGCTTTATGCAACAGTTCCAAACACAAACCGATGTATCATACACATAAGTATATCTAAATTAGCATGAAAATAGTATCTCACATGCACAACGATTATATAAAAAAATTTGACATTCTTAATGGCTTCATACAACGGTTTCTAATGAAAACTGTAGTATGAAAGACCTGTAGACTTCATACAACGGTTTCTAATAAACATCATAATATGAAAGACCTATAGACATGTCAACCACTTGTTTATGAAGAGCCTAAACAATGGTTATTATCAATAAACTGTTGTCTTAATTTACTGAATACAATGTTTTGTACTAACAACCGTTGTATGTAAGACCAATACACATGGCTTAATGCATAGCCTAAACAACGGTTATTATCAATAAACCATTGTCTTAGTAGACATTTCATCTCGCTTTTTTTTCCCTAAAATAGTTGTAAAATGCATGTATTAGTAATTATAACCGTTGTCTAACATAAGGTCACACATCTGTTATTAGGTTCAAACCAATGTTTAGGTTAGTACTCAACAACAGTTTCCTCTAAACTATGGGTTTTGAAGGGCGAATGTACAACGGTTCCATACTAGAAAGCATTGTGTTAATACCGTTTTGTTATTCCTCAATAGATGTCAATCGATTAGACGATGTTACAGAGGCATAATACACAACGGTGAATATTCGTTGCCTATTTACATTTTTGTAGCAATGACTGGGTGATCACATGCAACCTTCCACCATCAATTGTGAAGTCATCACTACTTACCCAGCCGCCCACTTCACCTCCAACATTCCACCTCTAGGAGCTGTGAATCATCATCCACCGAAGTCAGTGCTCACAAAACTAGCTCATCTCGACGACCTACCAATACTCAATGCTCACCTACAACAATCCATCCAACCACTCACCTCACTAAATTCATTCCATCGAAGTCACCATCGCTCACCAACGACTCTCCACTGATGCGCATGTGTCTCTCTTAGCAGTTGATCTCTTGTGCCTATAAATAAGAAAGGCTACTGCCTTCAAAAATTACCATCTTGGGCTTCTACCCTTAATCACAATAAGGATCTTCAAATGCTTCTCTCCCCTAGCCTTGATCACATCTTGGGAACTCCTCTCCCTTGATCAAGTTCTTCAATAAACATCTCGATCAGAGAGCTCCTCTCCCCTTGATCGTAGCATGATTTTCGGAGCTTCACTCCCATTAGTTCTAATTAGTTTTAGTTGTTAGTTTTTAGTTTTTAGGCTTCTGTAAAAATGATTTGTAATAAACTAAAATAATTAGGGTTTTTTTTTTGGTCGAAAGGGTTTAGTATAAAGCCCTTTTATGTTTTTATTTTATGTTGTTAAAATAAAGTAAATAATTGACATTAATAACAATCCTCATGGGATCGACCTCATTCTTGCATGTCTATACTATAATTGACCCATGCGCTTCGAAGTTAAATGTGTGTGTTTAAAGTAGCTTCATTTTAGGTTGCTTTGAATGCTCATCAATATTGATCAACATTATCTAGGTTTTAATTTCATCACTCTCTTCATTCATTTATGGCATTCATCATTCTCCCTCTTATGTACTAACTGACCTATTGGTATAATTGAAATGTATCCAAAACATTAAGGGTACATGTTTCTGATTTAGGGATTAGAGCGTAGGATGCGCCTTTTGGAGTTTTTAATTCAAGTTTTAAAGCTAGTCTGGAGAAACCTAAATTTTAAGCTACAAAACCAATTATATTTTAGAATTAAGGGTATAGTTTTCGGCTTTAGGGTTTAACTTTTCTAATTTGTGGGATTTCAAGATAGGGTGTTTGTTTTGGGTTTGAGGTTTAGATATTTTAATAATTTTTAATTTATCTAATTTTTTAGATAGATGATCTTTGAATAGATATCTAAAATTAGAGTCTCAAATAGTTTAAATTCAATATGAATTGGGCTCCACAAGGGATAATTAGGATATAAATGAATAAATTTTGGTTAAATAAGGTGTACAAATTTTAATTTCCATTTTCAAATTCCTTAATGATGGCATTGACCATTTGGTCTAGTAGACAACTCAGTCTTCCTTTGTCAGAGTAAGTCTTAAGTTCAAAACTCTTGAACGCCGGCCAGTTAATTAATTAAAAAAATTCCTTAATTAATGATGATTATCCATATATTTATCCAGGGGAAAGCCATTGCATGAAAATATAAATATTTTACTATATTCTACCGCCACTACAACTTAGTTTATATGGTCATATTCTGCTTAAAGTAGGCACAATATGTTTGATGAAATATTTTAAAGAGATTGAGATAGACAACTTGTCGTATCTCGTCCACAAGAAGAAAAATTCTTAGATCCATAAATATCTACCACCATTATATGGACCTATATATAGAATAAATGTCCAATATATGGTTAAGTACAGGGACGGATCCACATACAAAGGTGGGGGGTCGGGCGACCCCCAGGTGGCCAGCCAAGAAGCCCACAACACCCCATCTCTTTGGACAGCGATCCCCCGAGTGTCTGGACGGTGACCCCTCGATCGCCCCCCCCCCCCTTTCTGGACGGCGACCCTTACGGCCTCACTTCTCTCAGCTTGGGGGTGGTGATGATTTGGATGTCTGGTGAGTAGTGAGAGAGAGTTGAGAAAGTGAGAGAACAGAGACCAAGAGTGAAAGGCTAGTGACTGCGATGATTGCCTGAATACTGCTGACTTAAGCCTACGTGGGCTGGGCCTAGTTGAAAAGGAAACCAATTGGAATGGGTTAATACCAGTTGGTGGAGCAGCCCTTTTAAGTAAAATGTTTTTTTTTAGGTTGATTGTTAATATTACTAAACCCTTAGGTTCGGCTCTAGGCAAATTTTTTTGTTTTTTTTACCCTGATTGACATTGTTAAGAGCATTTAATAAATGACATATAAATATCAATTTAAGAAAAAAACAAAATGGCCAAATGGTCTCAATGCCTCACCTGCTCAATATCTTTGAGAATTTTTCCGAGACAAAAAAATTTCCTGAATTTACTAACTTATGTGTGTGTGCAGTGTGCCCCTCAGTCACTCTCATTCTCTTCCTTAATTAAATTTCCCAAAACCCACACCACACAGATCCAACCCACTAACCCAATCTCCACCACCGAAGCCGGTCACCTGCCCGGTCCTTTAAAAATTTTGCCGCCGCTTCACGGCACTAAGCTTCACCTAGCATGACTCCCCAAGTTTGTAATCCTGAATCCGTCTCTGGTTAAGTACTTGGGTAATTAAATCACATTATGTGAATGTTTGCGTATATACACATTTGTCATCACTGACGACCAGCGGTGTTGACAAAAAGTTTTGAAGGTTGATAACCATAACAGTTATGTCATCCATGCTCCCTCTGCTTGAAGACAAATTCACAAGCTTCTTGCAAGATTTTAGTGAGTACTTTTCGCTTAAAACCATATCAACTGCCTCTTGATCATTTACCTGCACATGACACAAGATTACTTATCCAATTATAGAGAAGTGCTCTAAAGCTAAGTAGTTAGTAAATTAATACGAAGTTAACCATATTTTTGGTCTTACCATATAACTAATCTCATAATCTAAACAATGTATTTTTTAAGCCATACTTCAAAAATCATCATCGTAAAAAAATCAATTAAATAAAAAATTATTTACTCATCTAATTGTGATTAAATAAATAAACGAGTTGTGAATATGATTTTCTCAAGTTATATATATACACGCTAGCTATAGTGTTTTTACCAGAAATAGATTAATCTGTGGCATGTGCCGATGAAGTTGCAAATTACTAGGCTAATTAATAAGATTTTGTGAAAATGAGATCAATCTTGGGCACAACATATATGGGCACAAAAAATATAAGAAGAAATGTACCTTATCCCACAAACCATCAGAAGCCATTATCAAGAACTCGCAATCGGCAGTTAAAGGAATCTTTTTAATTTCTGGTTCTGAAATGACCCATTCTTTCAAATATTGATCCCCAATTGCTCTAGAAACTGCAAGTGAGCCTTGAAGTCTCCAAACTCCATTGCGGCAATGCACAAAGCCACCCTATATATACCATCAATATCATATCAACTTGGCCATCAATATATATTCAGTTAATATATACGAACAAATTAAGGTCTCCAAATAGAAAATGAACAAATTTATTTCAGGGAGGCTTACAGTTCAGTCTATTTTATTAGTCTTTTTTAAACTAATACCGGTAGTGATTTAAGATTTTTAATTAAATCCTTTTATTGTTTTTCTTTGACGGCTTTATATTAGGTTTTAAAACCTAACATATAGCTTCTACAAAGCCCACTCTACACTCTAAGAGGGAAAATACATTTCAAATAGAGGGAAATACCCTTCAAATCGAGGAATGACTTTATTATGAATTAAAAAAATTTATTTTGTAAATTAAAAAGACAGTATTATGAATTAAAATAATTTTCTTATAAATTATTATAAATTTTAAAACACCTCTGGTTTCCATTTAAAAATTATTTTTCTAAAGAATTTAAGTCTAATTATCTCTTTATTTTATTATATACGTTGAAAAATTATTGAAATTTGAATAAACTTACGGTGTTTTCGATTCGGAGACGCTCATCTTCCCTACTCAAACGGTGGTCTTTTGTTAAGACATGTGCTACTCCTTTCTTACTTAAAACTGCTCTACAGTCTCCTACATTTGCTACATGTAACTCTCCAAGCTTCAACAACACACTGGCTGCACAGGCTCCACTGCTTACACCCTGTAAAAAATTCCTTAGTCTATTAACAATTGATTGTCAATGAAATTATTTATAAAAATTGTATTCGATTCGTGAAATTTCAAGAAGAATTTTTAATTATCATTAGTTAAAAATTTAGGGCAATAATGCATGTAGAGGAAGATCAACACAAAGAAAGGTTCAAGATGCATGAATTGGTCCAGAAAATAAAAGATAATATACTAATTAAATTTGTTCCAATAATAAACTAAGTCAAAGCATGGGTTACGTTGCAAATTTGAAAAAATATATTAATTAATTTGTAGTTTATTAATTACCTCATGACTAAGAAACGCATCATCTGTGACCAAGTAGCCTTGGCGAATAGCCTGCTCTACTTGATGTTCTTCCTGATGATCTCCAACATGTTCAAGTGCTTTCATAATGTTCTTCCCCAAATTTTCAGCAACATAATCAGCAGCTGCATAACCTCCATGCCCATCTATCACAGCAAAGAATGCCTGCATATGGTTTGGTTCAAGATTTCTTAAGAATATATCGATTTAGTGTGAAATCCCATAATTCGCATATCCAAAAAAGGAACTATATATTGTTGCACATATGTATTTTGAAAATGTTCTATTATGAGATTGTAATCTATATTAAAGTAATTAGGTTCACTCTTAATTGAATGCGTGTTTCAGATAAGAAGAAAAAATTACCCACATATATGATATATCTCTCCATTAATGATCATTAGCAATTTGCTTGAAATTTTAAAACTATGGATTTGAAGCCTTGTAATAATAATTTGAATTAATTCACAAAGTTAAGAAAAATTAATTAAACATATTATGGCTATATGTACCTGCTTGGGATCACCCATAATATCAACCATTACTCCATGCCTATCTTCCATGACCTCCCTTCTAATTCCTTTCTTACTTGCCAAACAGAAATCTCTCCCTTCAACCTCAAATTCCTTTTTCTCCTCCGACTTCTTTCCCATTTCAATAAAGCACTCCACGCTTGGACAAGAATCCGGCACAACCAGCTTCACAGGCCTCATTCGCAACTTCTTATCAATATTACTCCCTTTAACCTCATCCCAACTGTTGGTTATGCCCAAAATCTCAGATTTCTCTTGTGCATGCATACCCTTCGGATCATCATACTTTTCGTGCACGATATTGTGATCTTCTTGGCTCGTGATCATATGCGCCAATAAATTCTTTGCTGCATAATCTTCATCATCATGGTGATCATGATCTTCAAAAACACCGGTTTCCGAAGCTACGGACGACCCAATTCCAATTCCGAGCAGTCCAACAAAAAGCTGGCTAACCCAAGAGAGATATAGTGATGACAAAGCAGAGATTGTAGGGGAAGAAATACTGAGTGGAGCCATGGAAATAATCATAGCCTTTCTCAAGACTTGAAGAAATATGTATAAAACAAGAGAGAGGATATATAAACCATATAATAAGACCATTTTTGTGTTAAAACTTTGTGTGTTCTAGCTAACTAGAAAGCTAGTTAGTATGAGATGGATTTTGTTGATGAAAGAAAGAAAAAGTTGGCATTCAGACAAATGATATTTGAGGTTAAATTGGGTCCTTTAAATGGGGCAAGAGTTTGACGGGGTCAAAGAGAAAGGCTGCATGCAAAGGTCAATGGGACAAATGAATATTGTTCAGATTGACAAAAACTTACACAGGAGGGTTTTGAAACTTTCAATGCCGATCCAGCGAGGAAGCGTCATTGAACATGCTTGCATAGAGAGGTTGGGCGGAGATGTCCAAAAAGAAATGAGGAATCAAATTAAATCACATTTCATAATTCATATTTGGTTTCTTCTGGATTCCCCCCAAATAGAAATATTCGTTGTTGACTTTGTATTACGGTATCTTAGGATTATAAATAAAAGAGATTAATGTTATTTTGGTCTACATACTGTTACACTTACACTTGTATCAATTTGGTTCTTAAATTTCTAATTTGAAAAATTAAGGACTTTAACTTTTTCAATTTTTCCAATTAAGATTATTTCGTTAATTTACACATTTTTCATCTAATTTAATTAGCGGGAAATGAAGGAGTGAAAAATGGTGCATGAGGAAAAAGGGACCATTTTTCCCTAAAAAATGACCCCATGTGATTGGCACATGCTACTATGCAAATGAAAATTTAGATGAAAAATGTGTAAATTGATGGCAAAATTAAAAAGTTAGAGTCCTTAAATTTTCAAATTAGAAGTTTGGAAACTAAACTGATACAATTATAATAGTCTGAGGACCAAATAACATTAATCCCCTAAAAAAAAGGTACATGATCATGGCTTTGACTTGGCAAACAGCTGCTCATTAAATATTTTACTACCATGGATTGTATGAATGACACTACATATATATGCACATTCAAGAAGAGGGTAAACACTACTGATCACTTGGGCACATTTGATGATTTTTTAGTTAATTTATGGAGATTACGTTTGTTAATTATAAATTCAAGAACTATTCTATTTGGTTTAAGATTTAATGGTAAAACCTTTGGCAATGCTCGAGCTTAGTTGATAATCCCTCTATTTTGTGCTCAAATCTAATTAAAGATGTACCAGCATCATGCCACTCGTTCTTATTGATAGTTGATTTCACATATAATATTTATGTTAATTAAGTTTTGAAAGCCTTTTTGGTCAAAGAGTTTTTATTTTATTTTTTCACAATACGAGAGAAAAAGGTCCCTATCAAACAGCTAATTAACTGCAAATAGTCTTGCGTAGCTTTGTCTAGACGAGTCAAGAGATCCTGTGTTGATAATTTTTTATATTGATCAATTTTGTATTTATGTCTAAAACAACGTAGTTTTATACTTCCATATAATCAATCATACATCTTTCATGCTCAACTCAAAACTGAATTGGAACACAAGAATAAAAAATTATGAATAAATTAATAAAAAATTGGGAAATTGCATAATATTTATAAGGTTTTCGTTTCCATATTGGTCACCCAATTTTATATTTTTATCCCATTTTCAAAGGAAAAATTACAATTTAGTCTTTCTAACATTTCTTATTTGAAAAAAAACCTTATGACTTTTTTTTAATTTTTTATTTTTTATTTTTTATTTTTTTTCAGATAAAACCCTTATTTTTTTCTAAATAAAGTCATTTGATCATTGCCTTGTCAAAGAAATATGTTATTATTTTTTTATTTTTTGAGGGTATATGATACGGGTTAACCTCATACCTTTATAGGGTATAGAATGAGGTTTGTAGAGGCTGCATATTAGGTTTTAACTTTGAGATTTTGGAGCCCAAAATCTCAAAATTAAAACCTAATATAAAGCCGACAAACTAGGGCTTGACAAAGAAGTAAAAATGCACTGCCGAACAATCAAAAATGGTTGCCGACCGCTTGGCACCTAGTATGTGTGAAAAAAATAAAAAATAATGGATCAATATTGTTTAACATGGAATGGTTACAATATTATTAGACTTTAATTAAAATTTTAAAAGCCATAAAGCTTTATTTAGTCTATTATAAAACTAAAGGACCTAAATGGAAGTCTCCATTTTTTAAAACTAGAGTATAAAATGAGGTTTGTGGAGGCTGCATATTAGGTTTTAACTTTGAGATTTTGGGCTCCAAAATCTCAAAGTTAAAACCTAATATAAAGCCGATAAACCAGAGCCTGACAAAGAAGTAAAAATGCACTGCCGAACAATCGAAAATGACTATCGACCGCTTGACGCCTGATATGTGTGAAAAAAATAAAAAATAATTGATCAATATTGTGTAACATGAAATAGTTACAATATTATTGGACTTTAATTAGAATTTTAAAAGCCATAAAGCTTTATTCAGTATATTATAAAACTAAAGGACCTAAATGGAAGTCTCCCTTTTTTAAATGGTCAATTAATGAGCTCAGCCCATTTCGTTATGTCATTTAATATTTGGTACGAAAATGACATTCTTGCCCCAAAGGGTAACTTTTTCTAGGGAGACTTAGAGTTCAGTTCATTTTATAAGTCTTTCTTAGACTAAGACCAGTAGTGATTTAAGGTTTTTAATCAAGTCCTTTTATTTTTCTTCTTTAACGGCTTTATGTTAGGTTTTAACTCCGAAATTTTGGTCGGAGTTAAAACCTAATATGTAGTCTCTACAAAGCCCACTCTACACTTTAAAAGAGGAAATACCCTTCAAATTGGGGGAATACTTTATTATGAATTAAAAAGATTTTCTTATGAATTAAAAGGACTTTATTATGAATTAAAAAAAAATTCTTATAAATTAAAGGACTTGATTATGAATTAAAAAGATTTTTTTATAAATTTTAAACCACCCTCGATCTCTATCTAAAAACTGTTTTACTAAAGAATGCAAGCCTCATTATCTCTTTTTTCTATCCCTCCTAGAAGTTTTCAAATTCAGTGACTATTCTCGTCAACTGTGCCATTCAAAATTGATAAGTGTCACACAATCATCGATTAAAAATCAATGACTGTGTGATTCAAAATAAGTGATTGTCACACAGTCACCATATTTAGGGTTAAGAAAAATAGAAAAGTGGAACACCTCGCTGACATTAACAATATGTCAACAGTTGATATTGACATATTTGTAATTTATAAAAATGGGCACATTGCAGGCATTAGCGCATGGCAGTTAATGTAAATATACGTATTTTATAAGGCCAGTTTTGCAAGATTTATTATTTCATTTTATTCGATATTAGTTAATATTAAGTCAATTGGTATTATAAAATAGTACGTTGAAATATTTTATTGATTTTTTAGAAATTTAAAACTCGTAGAAGATTTTGTTGTTATGGCCTAGAATGTGACGAACAGACCAACAAACCCAGCAGGGGAGCAACAAAAAATTTCTCAAACCTATTGAGTTCTTGGGGGCCTTAGATGAATTTTGAAGGCTCCCCTCCCCCTCCCTCTATTTATAGTTGTTGATGAGGAGTGATAGGATGAGGGTGCGCCTGTAAGAAATATGTTATAAAACCAATATAGAATATTGATTTTGACTCTAATGGGATATTTCAATTAATAGGCATTAACATCATTCTAATCAAATAAATTTTGTGTAAGATGTGTCTATGGAAATTTGAGAAAAGAAACATGATGAGCTAAGTGATAATTAGCCATTGAAACTCATGTTATCAGATACTTAGAGTTCATTAATGTTCTTAGTCAGGATCATGTTAACTTGGCATTAATATTTCAATGTATGAAGATTATCACATACCAACGCTTTCTCGTTCGAGAGATAGTGAGTCTCATGCCATAGTGTAGAGACACTAGAGCAAGTATTGGTGAGTGCTGGGAGACACGTACACTGAACATGACCACAAAGGGATCCTACATTGAGTGTTACGACATGTCAAGTATGAGTCTCTGAGGTTATGATAAATACTGAGTAGTACATTCTCAGACATGAGACATCAACGATGTAGTATTGTCGTGTGTGAGTGTGTTTCAAATGTGCTTAATTTGACAACACAACTTGGACCAACGCATTGACCGCACAGGTTACATTCGTTGATCAGGCACAATGGCACATATATGGAGACACATGGATGGTCAACAAGGAATCGCTCACATTCCGTAACAGAAGGGATGTCCAAATGGTGTTAACTCGCAAGTCTTTGGCCAAAGCATTAGAGTCCTGTATGGGTTATATTGAGCTCGACACTAGATCCGTACTCTGTAATATATCCAATAGGACAAAACTAGAAAAGAGAAGAACTGAACTGTATTGTAATCATAACTGAATAGACTCTCACACTGCCAATCTATTTTGTTTGGGCAGCCATGAAGCATAGCTAAGTGCCAATTGTGAGCTTGTGGAACCCTAAGAATTAATACGATAGTTTTATTAATTCTCATAAAGAGAAGAATTAAATAAGTTTAATTTGGTATAGACTCCACGACCAAACTAAATGGAACCTAAGCAATTCCTAAATCACTATTCTGAATTTCAAACTTTAACTAGCAAAGAATCAATGGAAGTTTTTAGTAAAGTTTCTCCTTTTTACAATTTGACTAACCACACAAGTGGTACTCATCTATTATTGATTTATTAAATTTTGCAAGTTCTATTTCAATAGACCAAAATCAATATTCACAATCGATTTTATACATTTATGATCATGATCTTCATAGTTTTAGTGCTTCATTATCTTTAGATGAATTAAGGGCTTTAAAGAACCACTTAGGATTTATTTCAACTTTTAAGGATTAGATTGGGAAGCTTTATATATACCACCTGCACACCTGAATTTCATTCCATAAACCCAACATTTGGTCTATGGCCTACTTCAAACTATGGCGAAGGTATCATTATTGCTATCATTGATAGGGTATTTGGCCAAAAAGCTTATGCTTCAAAGACCACAACATGACCGCTAAAATTCAAAGTGGAAAGGATCATGTGAAGGAGGAAAAAATTTTAATTCCTCTGCGTAACTTATACTTCATAGGAGTTAGATACTTTGATAAGGGTTTGATTGAGCAACATGAAAAATTAGTTGCTTACATACTCCTCTTGGGACACTATCGAGTATCGGACCACTGTTTCCTCCATGGCTGCTGGAAATTATGTAGAAGAAGTGTCTTACTTTGACTATGCTAAAGGAACAGCCAAAGGTGTTCCACCTCTTGCCAATTTAGCTATATACAAAGTTGTTTGTGATGAAGGAATGGTAGGCTTTGATGTTCTTGCTGGCATGGATCAGGCCATTTTAGATGGTGTTGATGTAATAGCCATTTCTTTGGAAAAGGTAGGCTTTGATGTTCTTGCTGCCATGGATAGACCATTTTAGAGATGTAAGTCATGTTACTGCTAGCATAACATTCAAACAAACCATTGTGGATGTGAAGCCTGCACCTTGCTCTCCAAAAGGTCCATTAGTTATGTCTTTTTTTATTCCACAAGGATCAACCAACAATAATTATAAAATGGTCTCAGGGGGGCATCGTATGCTTGCTCTCATGGGCTCATGTCACTGGAGTGGCATCACTTTTGAAAGCTTCATATCCAAAATGGAGTTTTGCAGCTATTAGATCTGCCATTATTATTTTATGGGTAAATTACACAAAAGTACCTCAACTAACCACCATATATCACTTGAGTACCCCAATAAAAAAAAGTTGCTCGTAGGTATCTCAATTACTGATTTTGCACACCTAAGTACCTCCGTCAACTTTTCTGTCAGGTCTACCGTTAATTATCTACGTGGCACACTAAAAACATGTCACGTGGACAACAAAATTTTTTTTTTTAAATGAACTAATTATTTAAAAAAACAAAAAAAATTAAAAACTCAAAAAAAAAAAAGGAGTTGCCTCCCACCCTTCCCTCCGAAACCTACCCAACCTAGCCACCCACCCCTCCGACCCCAGCTACCATGCCGCCGATCCACCCACCACGCCGCCGACTCACTCGACCACTCACCCCCTCTCTTCTCTCTCTGCCTCTCTCTCTCTCTCTCTCTCTNAGGCGGAGGGAGGCTGGGAGCTAGCCCCTACAACTCTATTTTTTTTGTTTTTTAGTTTAGTTTTTGAGTTTTTAATTTTTTTTATTTTTTTAAATAATTAGTTTATTTTTAAAATTTTTTTTTATTTTTTGTCCACGTGGCATGTTTCTAGTGTGCCACGTAGGCAATTAACGGCAGACCTGACGGAAAAGTTGACGGAGCTACCTGGGTGTGCAAAATAAGTAATTGAGGTACCTACGAGCAACTTTTTTTTTATTGGGGTACTCAAGTGATATAGGGTGGTTAGTTGAAGTACTTTTGTGTAATTTGCCCTTATTTTATTTTATTTTTATGACTCAGGTATCCAGATCTTTGACCCGACTAATCCCAAGGGCACGTGTAGACCCTAGACGGCCAGAACAAGCCCCCAACTCTATTGATTGTCGATAGCAGAATTGGGTGATGGTGGCCCCAACATGAGTTTTTGCACCTGGGGGATCGAACTGAGGACCTTCCAAACTTGAGGACTTACCTGCAACGCAGGCATGCCACCTGCTATCCCATCTCCCCTTCTCTCTCTATCTCTCTCCTCTCTCTATTTCTCTCTCTCTTTCTCTCTTTCTCACTCCTGTGTGATACCACGTATCCCCTAACACGGGGATAGGTAAGTCATTCTCTGCAAACTAGGCAGACTTCTCCAACTCATCCTTACCACTAGACTGACCCCTTGGGGGTTATTAGATCTGCCATTATTACATCATCAAATGAACTAGACAATACTAGAAATCCCATTCATGACAATACTATCCAAATGCTTCCCCTCTAGCCATTGGAGTAGGTCATATTAATTCAAATCAAGCACTAGATCCTGATTTGAATTATGATGCAACACCACAAAGATTACCTGAATTTAATGCGCACTGTCAATGATCCCAAGACTTTAATCAAAGAAATTACATGATCAGATGTCTATAATTCAGGACGGAGAAATACGGACATGATCAAAGAAATTACATGATCAGATGTCTTAATTCTCATCATTTATCACTTTCTATGAACATGATCCAAAACAAATATGGACGGAGAAATTTACCAGGACTGTAACGAATGTTTGGTAAGGGTGCTGCATATTACAATGTTAAAATAAAATAACCATAAAATTTCAAAGTAACAGTCTTGCCGAAGACTGTTACTTTGAAACAATCTTAAACTCTCACCCTCGAAAATCAAAACAAAATAAAACATTATATTTCCTACGGTCATCTAATTTGGGAAGAACAAAAATAAAGTGTAAAATCTAGACATAAAGTGAGTCCCATAGTAGTCATTCTTGGTAGTGTCAGAACCGTCATAAATGGTAAAATGTAAGACTCTCCGAGCAATTTCTTATTCAATGCAATATGATATTCTAATACATTTGCAAATTATTATAATCTCAAGGTAAATACAAAATCATGGTGACACCTTTACCAAGATTAACGCAGTTTATTTATGCAAGAGTCTTTCAAATGGGGGGGTATTGGCAATTTCCTACATTAAACCCAAGTCTTGTAATGTGTGTTATATATGTCAAGTCCAGTTGAGTGAGTGAATGTCCTAGCCCTTGTGAAAGATTATGAGGTAATAAGTATTCTTTTTTCTTTCTTTTTTTTTAAGTTGGTTCAAACTTTGGATCTCTCCAATATTATGAAGAGAAACACCACAAGATCAATGAAGTTGGTAAGTGAAACTTACTTAGATACCATCATAAAGTTTAGTTAGTTATTGAGTCAATGTTTTTTAAGTGTGTAAAATTTATTTTAAATAAAATTTGATTTAGGTTGGTTTTGAAGTCTAAACCTATTTATGATTTGTTTGTTTGGAAAATAAAACATGACCTTGTGCCCTTAGTCTTCTATATACTTTTTGAAATCTACTAATTTTCTCACTCACATTAGTATAGCAATTCTTGTGCATCCATTAGGCCTCATTTGACGCATAGGATTGGATTGGATAGGTTAAATGGCTAGATTCATGGTCAAGGAAAAATAGAGCAGGTGTCTTCTAACTTAAAGGAAGAAGATGAGAAGAAAATGGATAAGCCACAAAGGGAAACTTATCCCCACCAATTCTACCATTTTTGTGGGATTGAAAGGGATAAGTTTCCTCTTATGACTAATCCATCTTCTTATCATCTATTCCTTCAAGTTAGAATTTTCTTCCTTGAATACACATGAATCTAGTCATCTAACCTATCTAATCCAATCCTATGCATCAAACTAGGCCTAAGAGCATTCAAGAAAAATAGCATTGGAGGTGAAAATCACAAGAAGACTAATATAAACGTGGTGAGAATTTAAATTATAATTGATAAGTTCATATCAATAAGCAAGAGTTGCCAAGTATGCAACTGGCGTCTCACCAAATTTTAATGATCAAATGCATTTCAACTAAATACGACAATTACCAGCAAATCAAGTATAAATTAACTAGCAAGTGCTAAACCTCAATTTGGTTCGAGAAAAGGATTTAACAATTTCTCTTCACCATCTAAAATATTACGAACATGACAAGTCAAATGGGAATGCCTACCATAACATATGCTCGCTAGACATCCTCCATAGAGTAAGCAATGGACACCAAGCTTAAAAATGCATATCCTTACGTGGTTGGTGCATCCCTCTGCTTCACTTTCAGATATGCTTCTCTCAGTCCCACAAATAGAGCCGACTTTAGTGCCAATCGACTGAACCAGAACTTTCCTTACACTGGAAGATATGCCTCTCTCAGTCCCACAAATAGATCCCACTTTAGTGCCAATAGACTGACCCAGACCTTTCCCTACACTGGAATAGTTTTTGGTACCAAGCCAGCTGAAATCTATAGGATTCTTTAACACTCTCAGGTAGTGGCAACCATGACCCAGAAAATTCCACACATTTTGTGTAAAATTAGTGGCACAATTAAGGAACTCACTTGATACATAGTCAAAATCCACATGTTGAATTTGACCATGAAATGAGTAAGTTTCAAATGTATCTATCAACGAGCACTTTGGACATTTATATTTTGCAATAGAACATAGGTTTGATGCAGGCAAATCCCACCTGACAAACTCACTCCAGACTGAGCTTCTAGCAAGAGTTAACAAGGACTCCCCTGCACTTGTCCAGAAATTCGCAACAGATACAAGTAGAGAAGATTCAGAGTGGAAAAGATGGTGAGTTGCACCTGCAAGCAACAAGGAGTATGCCGCACTGATCCTGCTCAGGTCAAAAGCTTTCAATAGATGGCCATCCATTTCAGTATAGTCATTTGCACGGATTTTATACACTGAAGCCAATGTTGTGTAGGCATTTAGAGAGAGGTGGTGCAAGGGGTGCAACCAGTAAGTCAGCTGAGATTTTTCTTTGCTGCACTCTGACTGCTTATCGGAGAGACCTTGTGTAAGCACATGTTCAAGCCTCTCACAAGAAGATTCAGGATCACCAATTGACAGATAGTCAGCTATAGCATCATCAATGTAATCGGTCAATCTCTGGGTTGCCTTATCCCTGTTGAAGTTTATATCTGAATTCAAACTGGAAGAGTCGAAATTGGATGCAGATATTTCCTGGAGTATTGCAGCTGAAGGTTAATTACTATTCAAGATACTCCATCAGAAAATTCAGCTATATCCCATGATGTCTCAAAGTTCAAATTTAGAAACAAAAAGTTCCCAATAATTCTCACCTCCAAAGCCTGGTCCACAAAAGTTAGGGGTGATGCACTACATCTCCTACAACAACAAATAAACCGATACCTTAACCATAACTCTGACTGCCTCATCACCTGGAGGTAATCGCGAGAAAATATAGGATCCAAAAGAAAGAAGTAATCAATATAAAACATAAACACGATAAGAATTGGAAATCAGTAAGTTGGATTGTCTTGCATTGTCATATCAGGTTTAGTTTTCTTAAGCCAGGGACATTAAACATACAATGACACTAAAAAATTCTCGTCTCAATGACATGACAATACGGCATTCAGTTGATCGGTGTGGAGCATATTACAGGGGAAAGTTCGGTTGACAAAACAGATATGCATTACATTAATACAAAATTCCAAATTCTGATTCGTTTATTTGTAGATAAAAATAAAGATACCTTTGGCTGCAACAAGTCAGTGTACGAAACAGTCACTTCCTCTCCTTTCTTGATTCTCTTGATGCTCCTAACTATCACTCTTGGACCATAACCCCTGCATTCTACATTCACTCACAATATCAATCATACTGGGAAATTTGAAATCCAAATTTAAACCAAAAAAACCAAAAAGAAAACTAGGTACTGACAACACCTTTTGCTAATACATTATTGCTACAAACACCACTCTCAATCTGCAACAAATATCAATCTCACACCTCTGAATTTTATTCCATTATAAATTCTATTAAAAAAAAACAATTTGTAAATGCTAAAATAAATATTTCCAAAAATGGAAGGATTACTAGTGTTGATTGGCCGGCGCAGGGGCCAGAAGGGACAATAAGCGGCGGCGGCGAATCGTGCGAACAAGGCGGTGGCGGTGGCGGCGCCATGGAAAAGCGGTAGCAAGCATTGGGAGAACAGCTGTGGTTGATCCAGCAGAAGCTCGGATCGTACACGGAAATGCCAAGGGTACGGCCGGTCTTATCCT
This sequence comes from Dryas drummondii, assembly GCA_003254865.1. Taxonomy (NCBI): domain Eukaryota; kingdom Viridiplantae; phylum Streptophyta; class Magnoliopsida; order Rosales; family Rosaceae; genus Dryas; species Dryas drummondii. The sequence continues at coordinate 567,292 of QANW01000298.1, forward strand.
GCACCTCCACGGCGTTGGTTAGCACCAGGCACAGCACAGCCTCCTCCAATACTGCGTCGTCTGGAGCCACAATAGTAGAGAAATTTTGAGCGGCATCGTTTCGGGCGAGAAACATAGCCCTGGCGCCGTCGCGAATTCTGGGGGCGAGAGAGTGGTCGTGGCGGAGGAGGAGTTTTTGGCGGTTGGTTAAGAGGCCGGCGATGCGGGGGGCAGTAGGGCACGTGGCGGGAAGGGATTGGAGGAGGCGGAGGGCGGCGCGGAGGTCGGAGGAGTCGCCGTGGGGGTACGTGGAGGGGTGGGATTGGAGGAGGTGGAGGAGGTGGGGCTCGGCGCTGGACACGTGGAGAGGGGAGTCGGAGGCGGAGCAGAGTGGGGAGCAGTAGGAGGAGAGGACATGGTGGGAATTGTTGGGAAAGGTGGGGGTAAGATGAAGAGGGAGGGGAGAGAAGCAGGAAGAGCAGTGAGAGGAGAGAAGGGAGTGGTGGAGAGCGAAAGAGAGGGGAGGGAGTGGTGGGGTTATGTCTTCCCCTATTTCTATGTCTACTGCGGCTCTCATTTCCATCTCCATCACCACCTCCTACAGCGTTTCGCTCCAGGAGGATGTGGGAAATATAAAGAGATAGGTCCGTCATTCTTAAACTCGATATTATTTCCAAATTTATAATTTATCATATGATATCAGACAAATCTAAGAAATAGAATTTCGATTCGGAAATTTCGACGAAAAGTTTGGTGAAAATTTCGATTAAAATTTTGATTTCGATAAAATTAGACAAAAATCATGAAAATTATTATTAAAATACCAAAAATTTGAATGAAATTTGACTATATGTTTATTTAATATATTATCTACTACATTAATAAAAAAATATTGAAGAAATCAAATTATATTGTAGATTTCATATGATATAAGGTAAATATAATACGCCCTGGAAGCAAATACTGTTAAATAAAAATGGTTCACTAATTAACAATTACAGAAAAATAACCTCTTTTTAAGAGATATTTAATCATTTTGAATCCAATTGTCCTTAAAATATATGTAAACAAATAAAAAAATGACATGTATTGTTATTTTCTAAACCATCTAACCCAATAACCAAACGCAATCCAAATAAATTGTATCTTGGAAAGTTGGTTTATAATTTATTTTGAAGTAAATAGTGATTTATTGATAATTATTTTGTTAATTTGAAGATATTAGAATTTTTTTGAGGAATTTTTGAAGGAAATAAATGAATTTGAAGTCATAGAAAAATAAAATTTATCGAGACGAGCTCACAAAATTTTACATAACGTTTTTCGGATTTCGAAATTAATTTTGGTGAGTTATTTGGATTTTAAGTGATTTCGACGAGTCATTGAGAAATAAGAATAATTAAAAAAAATTCAATCTTAATTTTAGTCTTGTTGGAAAGATATCGGATTAACGAGCGCGTAGACACCAACGAAACGAATTTTTTTTTCTTTCCTTCTTTAGTTCTCGTCTTCTCTTTCTCTCTCCTAATCCCTCACTCCCTCCTACTCCATGTTCTCTTCTCTCTACTCCCTCTCCCTCCCCTTCCCTGATCTCCCTCTCTTTTCCCGAATCTCTTTTCTCCCTCTGACGACGGCACGCGCAGCTCTGCCTCTTCCTCCCCAATCTCTTATCTCCCTCCGGCGACAGTGACGGCAACGGCTCTGCCTCTCTCCCTCCGGTCTCTGCCACCAAAAATTTCGGTGAAATTTTGAAGTTAGTTTTCGAAAAATTTTCCGAAATCTAAACAAAAATTATTGGGTATTTTGATAAAATTTCCCCCTTCCCAAAAAACAAAATTTTTTTCCTTGGATATATCACAAAAGAATATTTGAAAAAGCCAAGATTAGGCTAAAATTCAATTTAGACACTCAACTATAGGGATATTAATTTAGCTTTGTCTAAAGGCTTAAACAAAAAATTTCCCAAGCCCCGTCCATATTAATAGATCAACTAACCCATTCCATAGTCATTTAATTGTACAGGCAACCCTCTTAATCGGATAATAATGGCTTCCCCAACAAAGTGCCTGCTATCATTCTATAAACTTAATATTTCATATTATGACAGTCCACCAAAGTTCATCATATGTAGTACCAACATACATAGTACCAAAAGATGTTTAGAAACCCAACCTCTGTCATTTCGTAGCAGTCCCAGGTAACGCTTCAACGCTGCTACTGCTTTAGCAAAGTTGGAGAACCCAGCCAACTGCATTGCATTATCTAATTCCTTCGCCACTGTCTCCTGTACAGCCGCCTTGAATGAGTTGTCCAATGACGCTTGTAGTTTGCCAGCGCTTGTTCATTCTCCTGCCTAATTTTAGCCTGCTCGTCTTGCAGTTTCTGCATGACCAACTCTACCTCATCTGCCCACCTTCGCTGCTCTTCGCATGCCTCTTTGACAAGTTGAACCTCTAGTGATAGTCCCCGATGTTCTGTAATTACTCCAGGGAAGTCAGCCCATGTAATCCCATCACCATAGCCTCTCACTCTATTACGCCTCTCAGGTCCCAAGACTTCAGAATATACCTCATGCATTACAATGTCAGTCACCTCTATCTCGTCTGCTTGTCTCAGCTCAAGTGCACTTTTAAAATCTGACTGCCACCAAATATATTTCAGCTTATTACATAATCGATCTGGAGGTAATATATTATGTATTGTAAACCAGCAAACATATCATACCTTGACAAATTGAAGTGACATGTTCATGAAAACAAAAATTAGTTTGGGATTCTTACTATGATCTGCATAGATTCTGCATCAACAGGACACTCATCAACTCCTCTAGTGTGGGTCATTTTAAAGAATTTATAATGGTCGACCTCCTTTCCGTGCTTTGCAAACCATCTAGAATTTACATGGCATTTATTTACATATTATTAGAAATTGCCTTATTCACATTAACATGAAGTTACATTAACCCCAACTTTCCTACGACTCGTTCCTTCCATTACTCTGCATGTTTGTTTTCTAACTTACTTTTGTAGTTTACCAGTCATTCCATATCTTGCATATGTTCGGTTATACCATTTAGTGTAGGGTACAATTTCATAGTGACTTGTATATCTTCACTATAAAGTGGTCGAAAAATGAAATGGTATTTATTCAAAACCCCATTGGTGGTTGGTACTGCTACTAGGAGTTACTAGGTGTCTCATTTTGTACCATGGCCATGTCAACAACCAAATTCGAATCAGCTGCCTTCATATTTTAAACACATATATGCATTATAGGACAACTATCTATTTCAATAACTCTACTTATTTACATCTCAAACATTCAAAAAACAAAAATTTAATTTCTCACATATTCGTAAGGGATCTGGGCGAATGTCCTTGTCCCTCTGGTGTGACTCATCTTCAATTTCTTCCTATTTGCCTTATTTGTAATTGAACATTTCTGCATAAATGACATTACAATTTTGTCCAGCATTCTTACTTGTCATCAAATGCACATAACTATTTATGAAAAAAATGAACTATCCCTATCATATTCAAATGGGCTAATATGTATTTCAAATGCATCCCAAATTATAAATTTACAAACTATTATAGACAATACCAACGTGTCATAGCTTACTTGTCCAGTAACCCCATCCCAGAAGCTCACAAGTTGACGCCAATGATCTTTATCCACTCGTCTGTCACCACAAGTCCATCTTGCAACCGTTCCTACATTAGGTGCATACCAATCACGCCTCAAAGTTTCCTTGTAGTGCTTCCATCTTGCTCCAATTTTCTTCAGCACTACGTACCTGATCCGATCCTCCAGCTCCATCGTTTGCTCGTGTGACCAATCAATGGTTGCCTGAGACAAAATTATAAGTTTATTAGTGTGGCATATTTTACAGTACTAAGGGATGATGCATAAAACTGAGTTGTTATCCATATATACCTTCACTTCATCCCATGCATCTAGAATAGATTTCCCATTGCGAAAGCACCTCCAATTTGTGACACATACCGGAAACAACTTGTGGTTATGTGCTAATGTTCCAAGATAGCGTGAAAATTGTGCACATTTCCGCCTTGGTGCGACCGTTTGACCATATCCATTGAATCTCAATTGCTCAGCCCCACAAGTCCCCCAATTTAGGTGATTTGTGCCCCTCAACTTCTTAGGCGGCCTTCCTTTTTCAGCATTCTGTGACTAGGTTTGTTGCAGTTCCACTTCGTCCAAGTGAGGGCCCTCCTCATCATTTCCCCTCATATCATCGTTCCACTCTTGGTGTGCAATGTTCTGAATGTGAAACAATGGGTCGAGGACTGCCTGTGTCTCCACATCCCTACCCAAATCGGTTACGTTTAATTCCCCCAAACCTTTAGCCATAAAGTCACTCATCCTGTAAACAAACACAAGTATTTATAATCTTTCAATCATGATACATATTGTACTGTAATTTGAATCACATTTGGTCAGCAACCATTAATTTTCCATAGACAATACACAAACATTTTACTTTTCAATGGCCTTTCAATCTGACATATTTTTAAACCATCATTGTTTGATATGTTTTTTATCCAACCTCAATTGCATTTACAAATAATATTGTGACAATTCATAATAATGCATCCTAAAACTATTTATTCAGTACAAAATTATGTTAGTAATAAATGCACAAGCTAGGTCTGAGACATCTTTTGGTACCTTAATCATACACACAAAAAAGGTTTTCTTTTGTTATTATTGTGTCTTTCTAAGGTATGGAGTCATTATTTATAGTCCTTCATACCTAGACCATCTAACATTTGTAAATGACTGGAAACTAGGAAACTGTTGACGGTCAAACATTCTTAGACATATGTAATATATTAGCTTTTTTAAATTGATGTATTTAGTATAAAATTTCCCGTACCTATGTCCCTGCACTGAAATCTCACCTTCGAATGGACCCTTTTGACACTGTGAAATACTCTGTATATGCTCTCCTCTTGCTTTCAAGACAAACTGGTAGTCTCCCTTTGTGATAACGTGTATGAATTATCAGATTCTCTGTAAATTAGCAGAGAATATTGTTCCTGTCAGCTTTCCATGGAAGCTCATTTCCTTTCTATGACTCTGCTGTCGAAAGTATCTCCATCTGCTATAGAAATATCTGTATTTATCTAATTTTTCCACCTTTTTATGACTTTCGAATTTCAAAAAACCCTATTCAATCCTGTCATTCATCCAAAGTGGAGCGGGAAACTGGGCAATGTTTGCAACCCAAATGTATGGGGTAATTTATGTCTATTTCATAATTTAAATAAACCCTATATTGCATTATTGCAAGCCCAAAAGTACCCAGTATGTACTTTAGTTTTTAATATATGTACGTATATTGTGTTTTTGCCAGGGAGGCATGATGTGTTTTTACCTTCACACCCTGTATTCCAAAAATCTTAACTGCTGCTTGCCTTTGCCAACTTGGCTACTTAATGCACTTTTATGTTTGTTCACTCTTTCCCATTTCCAACCCTGCACCTCAGTTGTGTACTAAGTCTTTTGGTATGATAATGAACATGTTTGAGGTTCACAGTAAACCAGTTATGGACATTTGCTCTACCATATGGTGAAAAAAATTATTCCCTATTATGTTTCACTACTGTTAGCTAGGTATTTTAGTTATGTCAAAAGACAGTACGTACTTCTTAACTTTCACAATCACAAATGAACCCTACGTCGATTTTGAGGAAATCATCAAAAAACAATATATCATTTGTACATTTGTTTGTGCATTACAAAGAATTTTAAACCATAAACAATAAATAAAGCATTTAAAAAAAAAAAAAAAAACCCCACCACCACTTCCCTTTCAATACTACCTGCAAAATTCCATACTTTCTTATCACTTTTAAGGTCTTATGCATCAACACACGTTTTTAAATATGACAAAATATGTGTGTTTCCTAACTACATCTTTCTCCGGTTGTTATTTCAGTCAATGTCAATCGAGGTTGTGACCTTCCTTCCTTTTGACAATGCCTTAACTATTGCACATCACTACTACAAAATAGCAATCAGACGACGGATTTTAACCGTTGTGTGAGTTTCTAATTTACCGTCGTCTAATCGATCGATATCTATTCATACCTCAATAGACAACGGATAAAAACCGTTGTCCTAGTGCACCTACACAACGGTTATAGATGTACCACCGTTGTATATACAACCTTTAAAATCAATGATTTGAAGGATACAGTTGTTGAGTACCAATTTAAACATCGGTTTATAGTTAAGAACCGATGTGTAGAGCTATGTTAAACAACGGTTACATTAAGTAAAGAATTGGTTTTACAACTATTTTAGATAGAAACACGAGATGAAATAGTCATTAAAACAACGGTGTATTGTTAAAAACCCATTGTGTAAGCTATTGAAAAATAAGTGAATTGCCATGTCTATAGGTTTTTCAAACTACGGTGTTTATATGAAACCGTTGTATTAATGCATTAAGAAAATTGAATATTAACTATATAACCGTATATACTTATTTGGTACATCGATTTTTGGTTAGAAACTATTGTATGAAGGCACTTAGCACAATGGCTTTTTGAGATTTGTGTGGTATGCTTAAGAATTAGACAATGATTTATGATATTGAACCATTGTAAGTCAAGGGCACATACCACGCTTTTGATTGAAAAACTGTTGTATAATGCGTCTGTTTACATCTGTTTTTAGAAACTCCCAATTGTCTTTGACCACAATGCAATTATGAACAAACAATGCACAATCTGATTGATGAGATAGGTTGTTTTGGTACAACCATTAATTGTTCCAAATTGATTCCCTTCATAATTAACATTCCTAATAAATTATACATTTACAAAATACCAATTCACAATAATAAAGAATTGGAATTTCTAAAGTACCAAATAATATAAGATATTTGAAGGTAGTAATTGTATATATGTACCTTGCTCCCTTAACCCAATTTCATTCACAAAACCAGCCATATATGCCATAAACAAAAACCCTCCATATATACCTTTCCAAAAAACTAGGCATCAATCTAATTAATCAACCTAATTGCTGCCATATATATATATATATCAAAATATTATCCAACAGCTAGCCTATCAATCATCCCAAGCTAATCTAGCAAATTAATCAATATATCATATATACCCCAAGCTAGTCTAGCTAAACATATGGCCTACATAAGAAAGGTGTCATGCAAAAATCCAACCAGAAATGTCTACATAAACTGGCCCACAAAGTTTGCCCATTCAGCCCGGACTTCATCAATATCTTCTTGGGTATAAGTGTTATCCTGCCTTCGTTCCCACTGAAACAAAGCAAAGATGGAGTACTAATTAAAAATAAAATTCAACCAAAAATGCAAACAGTCCAGCAGAAAGAAAAAAATAAAGAACATGCACACCCCTAAGTAGGTGTATTGAAAAACCTAGGCATGCAAGAGAAGAATATGCCCCTGTCAGGTTTCAACATCCAGTAGCAAGCATATATAGATATATATAGTTAGCATCCACAAGATAAAATAGGGGCCTATACCCAGAATCAAGCTCCAATGTATTAACACAAGTGATCATCAAACAGGGGCCAATATAACCTGTCCACTTCCACAATTTTAAAAGAATCCACCAAGTATTCCCAATCTGCACCCAAAACAGAATCCCCCAACTAATTTGTTTCCTTTTATTCCTTTACTACATTTCCAAGCTTTCAGCCACAAAACAAATTAAAGCATTATAAATTGAAACAATACATAAAATTCTTTCTCGAGATTCGTATACCCATTTATAAATGCCCAGCAAGATCTAAACAATTTATAAGTCATTTTGACATGATATTATATAGCTCCTAAGAGTACCAATGGTTCAAAATGTCCAAGTAAAAGACAATTATCATATCACTGCTCATACCAAAAACATGACCAACATAATGTCAGGTTGGCTGACTAATTCATACCTTATTCACAAAAGCTAAGCCCTCATCTTCAATTATTTCCTTCATAAAGCGCATAACAAAATAACCACACTTCTTGTCACTTGGTTGTTGAGGAATGTCCTAAATACAAATAAACATTAATTAGAATGAGCACATAGACAGTTTATTTAGCAATCTGTTATTTGATGTTTAAAACAAACAAGCCAACCTACCGCCATATTTTTCCAAATTATTGTTTTACGCCCTTGCCTATTCACTTGAGCATTGAATATTTTAATCCCGCTGTGGTATGATCAAAAAACCAAATGATTTTAACACTTTCTGAGATATGTAAATGAAATTATAAACTGATGAGAATAAAATTACAGCCTTACTTGTCCACAACAATTCTCCATTCATCACCGATCAGACGCCTTCTTATTGAGTCCATAAAATAGACAATCTCCTTGTCCGGATTGATAACTGTCAACATCCAATGATTTCTACGCATTTAAAATTCTCTTTAAATACATTACATGGCTGGAAATGTGTACTTACATTGACAATCAAAGATATTTTAACATTGAATAACTTACCCGGAATTGTAAGGGACTAAAAAAATCTTATCGTTAGAAGATAAATAGAGTACTAATTTAAAATAAAATCCAACCCAAAATGCAAATAGTCCATCAGAAAGAAAAAAATAAAGAATATGCCCCTAATTAAGTGTATTGTGATTTCAAGCTAGCATATATAAAAAATTAAGTGCACAACTACATTAATTAAGAATCAAGCTCACAAATACCTTAATATTATCACAACAATTTTCAGTTAGAGCAAAGTCACAAGGAATATAAGGGCAAGTGAAAAACATAGGCATGCATGAGGAATATTGCTGTCAGGTTTCAGACTTTCAGGGCAAACTTAGAAATTACACCAAAATGCATTCAATGTCAGATTAAGGTGATTTTGATCTTGAAATAACCATTAGGGTGTCTAGTTTCTGCTCACCAAAAATTAGATCAAAATACATCACCAAACAGTACAGTTTTTAAAAATAGTGCAACGGAGTCAGAGAACTGCTAGTTAGAAACTTGAAATGCTTTAAACAATATATTGGAAATCATCAATGTATGCATACTCATAAACAATATCTGGATTTAAGAAAAAGCATGACCATCGTAATGAAAAAGCATCACGATGAAATCACTTAATAGAAACTGTAAAATTGAAGTAAAAGAAGAAATTGAATCCCATGAATTAAAAAAAAAAAGAATAAAAACAATATATGAAGCAATATGGTTCCTTTACCTTCTTTACAATCTTGTTCACACTTTCTTTTTGCTTGATTCCCACTACAATGGCCAATAACTTTGTTGATGACTTTGAGTTCTAAACAAAAGGAGTGCAGACTGCAAAGCATACATCAACATTTAAATCAAATAGCCAGTGAGCAGTAAAAAATTGCATTACTTACAACCCTATTCAGTGCATATCCACTGTAAATGCAGCTAAATGAGATTAAATTAAACCCAAGTATCAAATTCTCAGGCACCCTGAAAAGTTATATTATCACTACAATCAACATATAAATATTGGCTCACCTTTTTATGGGCCCCATAATTGTTGCATTACCAAGTCAGAGGTCTTGGAAACAATACCTTTAGGCAAACCCTTAATTCCATCAGGCCTGCATTGATTCTGAACGTGCATGTATGACAGCATTAATCACAAATTCACAAGTACAAATATCAGCCATTATATGCAATGAAATCATAGGGAGCCTACTGCCTAGCTCTTTATAATTTGTGACAACAAATTGGCTGCCAATGAAGAAATTAAGCTACAGAAAGCAGAGCCATAGAAGCAAGCAAACTACAACGAATGAACCTCCTTCTTTTAGGGTACTTATGAGAAATCCAAGAGCAAAGAAGAAAACATATATATGAACCAAAGAAAATTAAAGGGTATGTATGTATATATCATTCTCTGTTATGAAATTAGAGGTAGAAAGCCACAGAAACCCAAATGCAAAACCAAATTGTGGTAGATGATGAATTCAAAGAACATATAAATATCTCATAAAAGCAAGAGGGGACTTACAGAAGTGGAGGCCTTCATCATCGACAATAAAACTAGCTAGCTCCTTGGTATCAACAAATTGAGAACAATCCTCAAGATATCATAAAATGCTATAAAATTTCTGCATGCAAATTTGTCCCTGATCTTACAAATAATAGGTAGTGATGATGGGTACCTGAGTATAAGAGGAAGTGAGGCAAACGCCAACATTGGGATGGTAACTAGGGGCACACCCTCCATTGCTCTACTCAAAGTTTAAGAAAACCTTTCTCCCTCAAGAGTAAATGTGATTCTATTAGAAAATCTAAACCCAAAGAGCAACAACAGTAGCTAACCCCAGCCAGTTAAGCAAAGAAAACTCCATTAACAGCCAAATAGAAAGAAGCACTTGTAGTGCTTGACTTATGCACAACTTTACTTGTAATTGGTACAAAGAAAGGAGATTGGTTTAGTACGTTACCCAAAAAGATGAGGAGGCTTGCTTAATCTACCCGAAACAGGACAAAATGGATCAAATAAAGAACTAACTGGGGCCAGCTAAACCAAAAATTCTTGTTTGTGACTTGCACCAGAGGTATCCCTTGGACTACAACATGTCTTTCTTGAATTTCAATTGCCATTTGAGCTATAATTGCTTGCAGCTTTGTTCCAACTGCTAAGATTATCTTCAACCAATACAACTATTAGTCCTCGATCATTAATTAGACATACAATATTATTATTAGATTTATTTTAAGATGCAACTTAATTAGGCATTTCATTTTAAAACTTTTTACAACTAGAGGAAGTATAGACAGCACAAACATAGCCTCCCATCCTGAAACAAAGGAAACCAATAACTAAATACTACAGTAAATATCTTTGTTATTTAGTTTTGAGATATTTACATCAAATAGATTGATACAGTAAATCCTTCCAATGCTGCTTCTTTATATTTTCTTCTTTTACGTTTTTCACTTTGACAAAGTGGAACTTTAGACATAATATATGAAACTGAATGAATTAATGAATGAATAGACAAAGTTCAATTTTCTTCTTAATTTTACTTCATGATTACCCAAGTTGTTATGCTAGTCTTTACAATACAACAAGCCAGATTATATCCAAGCGTTTGCATTGAATGTATATGAAATGATAGGTATAGTTTAAAGCCCTCAATTTGATTAACTGATTTCTTTTTCATAAAACTGTGAAAGAAATTGGAACAGAGGAGGAGGAGTTAGTGACATCAGTCTTACAAAATAGAAGGTGACTGGTGTTTTAGTCCAGAATCTTGTGTGGTCTCTTACAAACGAAGTCTCGTGAGTAAGCCTGAACTTTGTAGGATCTGTTTAAAATAGAAAGAAAACTCCACTTTAGCACTCAATGCATTGCAGACAAGTATAAGTACAAGCGACAAATTAACAATATTACTACCAAAGTCTAGCTAGCTTCACTAGAAATTACATTACATGACTAATAATTGATTAATTAATTAATTACAAAATTAAATTGAGTAGCTGTTTGTTGTGTTGTCCAATGATTTACCATTGAATTCACTATCATGTTTAGCCAATTGTTCCCACTCCTTCCACCCACGAATCTACAAAAACAATTATATATAATATATATATTAAGGGTAGAAAATGAATATTAAGTCATATATATATATATTATATAACATATATGCATCACCTCCATATCTGGAATCAATTTCAAAGACATATTTTGAGAACTTAGAAGAAAATATAGATAGATAGATAGATAAAATTACCCAAATATATACTACAAACTGATGTAAGGTGAGGGGTGACCCACCTTCAATCTTCCAAGTGTCATGGTTATGGCACGTGAAATACTGCAAAGAAGAATATGAAGATGTACAGTTGATGTAATGCATTTGTAGATATAAGCGGCACTTGTCCCTGTATGTATCAAAATACATCCATCCATCCATCATATTTCGATTAGACAATAAAGCAAATGGAAATCTACCTTATAAGTAATAAGTAATAAGTAACACAAGTTGAATTCAGATTGTAAAGTAAGCAATCGTACTAGCTTAGAATACAGAATGTGGGTCAAGGAAAATTGAACTGCCAACTGACCCAAATAAGCGGAGATAAAAATTGGGTTTGTATAGTGAAGGAGAGTGTATGGGTTCATGGGTAATGGGTGTCACTAGATCGAAATCATCCAACGTGGTTTGTGAGCCAACTGGATGACAAGTACACATAGATGGTTGGTTCATAGACCTATTCATAAATCAACCATAAACAACCAAAGAAATGCTTAAATATCAGCAAGATCCAAGACTAAATTAGCTAAAACAAGAAAATCAAAGAACCCACAGAACTTACCCAGAATGATGTGCTACAGGATCGATCTTACGTGATGAGTGAGTGGAGTACGCAGCTGAGGAAGATGGCAAGAGAGAAGCTCATGGGACTGTGAAATCATAGCTAGGGCTTTGAGAAGGGGAGGAGATACACCTCAGAGGAAAGAAATGGAGAGACTGAGAACGAGAGACAGACCTATATAGAGGGCTAAGATCAAGAGATGGTGATGTTGTTGATGCGCGATGAAGACGGTGACGATCGAGGGACTGTGTGCTATGAGGATGGTGAAGATGGAGAAGTCAGAGGGATGGATGTCTGAAGGGGTGAAATCAGTGTGTCTGAAAGGGGTGTAGGGATGAGTGTGTCTGAAGGGCTTTGACCTTGTCTTCGATTAATGTTTCGTTAATTAATTAGCGCGCCTCCGCTTTTTGCCAAATACAAAAGACCCGCAAATTCTTTATTTTTGTGTAATTTTTTCAACATAACAGTTTTATCTAAAACTATTGTTTAACAATTTAGGAAAGACTCCAGGACCAAATAGTATTGGATATGATACATTTATATCACGGTTTCTTTTAAACAGTTGTGTGATAAATTAAGATAACGGGTAAAATAAAAACTGTTGTCTATTTATATAATTGTAGTAGTGCATTCTTGGTCTTTAAAATCAGATTCATACTCGCTGAATATTTGCACAATTTCATGCTCCTCATCCTCCTCTTTTGGAATGATTAGTGGGTGGTCTGATAAATCTCCTAGCCTCACCCCACTACCAATTGGGGTGCTGTTAGTGATAGTAGGGTTAAGGGAAACTTGGTCTTCATCCATTATTAGTGTTGCTCGAATCGCCTCTGTTGCAGCATCATTCAATGTGGGTGCTTTTGTACTATTCTCTGTGGTAGACATTTTGTATCCCAGCCTGCGTACAATGGATCAAACAGGGTGTATGATAAAACAGTTAATGTAATTTTCAACAACAATTTACTACATATCAGAACATACATTTGGACAAATTTATTTCTCCTTACCCCCACATGTATATGGTTTTCCAATAAAAAAATTTTCTAAAACTTCTCAAATACTCAAATTCATCTACCAAACACTCATTTAACTATATTATGCCATGGCATCTTCACAAAAAATAACATATGTATGCAAATTAGAAGTTGAAATCCATATATACCAGACAACTTTGAAACTGATCTATACTTGGTGAATTGGATGTCACCCTTCCTAATCTGATTCACTTGCAAATTTGTTGAATCTTTGCATTTTCTAGTGTAAGCTTCACTCTAAAGCTACTTCATTACTTATGTCTGTCTAGTAAAAGTGTTTATTAATTTATTTTATAGGCAAACTAGTTCATCTCTTGCCTCATGGTTGGTAAGGCCTAATAAATGAATTTGAGGGTGGTTGGCATGTAATATTAGCATTCATGACACCCACTAGTTCTGCATATACACCATCCAGTTTTAATTTCATGAACTTGACCAGTATCCCATAAGTGTGTTAACGATGGTCATATCTCACATATAATTCTGTCAACTCAAGCATTAACCATGGACTAACTATGTTATCTACTCATATTAATTACTGCCAATCCTTTGTATCTTATACAGCCTTAAAACAGATCATGCCAAAATTACACTAGCTAGCTTTTTCATGCAACACCACATCCATAATATCTAATTTTGACCTATATATGTTCATGCTAACAATTAAAGCCAAATAAAATGTTAGCCCAGGTTACATTGGTTAAACTGTATTTTTTTCGGCCAAGAGTTGATCACATTGGTTATACAAAACAACAATTATAACATGGTTGTGTAATATTTCTTACAACTAAGGCGTTTCCAATTCACCTATTGTCTTACATATATAAATTATGTGTCACCTTTTATATAAATTGCACTTTAATCTCTGTCCCATATATCAAATTTTAACCCAGTACAGTTGCAGACACAAATTGATCACCTTTATCATGTCCTACACACCCTCCAAATATTGAACTTACAAGTACAGCTAGGCTTTACCACTTACATATTTGAATATTCTATTTTTTTGTTTCAAAAAAAAAAAATATTTCATTCACTGTGTAGCCATATATGACTTAAGCATTAGCAGAGCCATTTGTACTAACCTGAGCCATTTAATTGGAGGTTGCATTATGAGTTCAACTCGCCATCCACTTGACCCATCATTGTATCGCTATGCATGCCATCATTTTGGCCATCTTCATATACAACAACACATGAAGATGCTAGGTATCATTTTGGCCATCTTAATTGGAGGTTTATTCCATCTTCGTATTGGAATAAACCTCCTATGTCCTAGGTAACAGTGCTTATATCCATTAGGTAACCACATGCTACATGTCTTGTAGTTGCAATATGGACATGCAAGTTTTCCTTTAGTGCTTCACCCAGAAAGTGTCGCGTAGGCTGGGAAATCATTTATAGTCCATAATATTGTAGCACGTAAGACGAACTGTTGCTTTGTAGATGCATCATACAATATAAGGCCATCTTCCCATAGGGTCTTAAGCTCATCCACTAGAGGTTCCATATATATGTCGATGTCATTTCCCGGTCAGTGTGGTCCCGATATGAGAACTGAAAGCATCATGTATGATTGTGTCATGCAAAGCCATGGAGGCAAATTATACACACAAAGAATGATCAGCCATGTACTATGTGAGATACTCATGTTCCCAAATGGATTGAATCCATCGCTAGCCAATCTCAACCGAACATTTCGATTTTCAAGTGCAAACTGTGGGTATTGTTTATCCAAATGATTCCACGCAGGTGAGTCGGCTGGATGCCGTATTGTACCATCTTTTGGTCGCGCATTTGAGTGCCATTTCATCAAATCGATCTGCTGTGTGGTTGCAACCTGAGGCCTAATGGAAAGCACCTTGTTACTTTTTGAGGGACGAGACTATTTTTTGATTTTTTGCTAATTGAACTCGGCCCCAATTGAGGTTTAAATCTACTCTCTCCACATGTTTTACACACTTCATCTAAAGCCTAGTCTTTCCAATATATCATGCAATCATTAGGGCAAGCATGAATTTTCTTGTATGTCAATCCAAGCTCCTTGATAACTTGTCTTGTCAAATGAAAACTTTTGGGTAGTGTCTCCCCTTTGGGAAAAATGCTTTTGATAAGTAATAAAATTGATGTCAATGCGATGTCAGGAATCCCATATATGTAAACATTTGATATGGTACAAATGCACTAAAAAATCCAACTTCTTTAATGAATCGCACCCTGAATACAATTCCTTATCAGCATCTGCTAGCAAATTGAAAAAAGAAGCAGCATCCTCAGTTGAATTAGTGTTTCCCTCATGTTGACAAAGAGAATTCAGCATGTTCATCATGCCACTATCATTCCCTTCATCAACGACATCAACTAGGTTTTCAATAATATTGCTATTTGGTATTCTAGACTCTCCATGGAACACCCACAAAGACTTAACATACTTGTCATCCATTCTAACCACCATGATGTCCTCTACAACATTGATGGGGAGTTCTCATAAGAAGTTATAACATTGAGCACATGGGCATTGAATTTTTCCATCATGTGCAACCACCAAAAAAGAGTTCTTTATAAACCCCGCCAACCCCAGTATGAATTCATTTGATAGTCGATTACGGAAAACCCATTGTTTATCCATCCAACACCTTACACAACTGCACATAATATAACCCAAACCTCAGCCTTATTTAGTTATTTATAGAATTTCATTCCATACATGACCATCGACTAAATTATAAAGGTTAAGCAATTTGTTATTTAAATCAAGGCTTATTTATTATTTTGCCCTCTGAAAGTAACTTTTACTCTAACTTCACCCCTTAAGGTTTGTTTTATATCACTTTACCCCTTGAAACTAACTCCCGTGTCTCACTTTACCCACTTCTGTCAATTTTAGCAAACCACCATTTGAAATGCTAAGCTGGCATGAGCAAATTGTAATTTCAGTTACAGACTCTACATGTTATACCACCAAGTTGTCCCTTGGACCCACGAATGCTACATCATTAAATCTGGCTCATTTGAGTTAGAACGAGCTTGCTTTTTCATCTCCCCACTGAAGATTCCAAATCACTTCGACAAAAGCAACCCTTGCTTGAATGAAGAGGTTCAATTCTAGATCACCAACACACTCTCTCTATCTCACCCTCCTTTGCAGCCATGAGCAACATCAGTAATCGGCAGTACTTAAGCCATGGAGCCATGACGCATAATGAAGAGGTTGAATCGCCTATGCGCTGCCATTGTCGAATGATAGCTCGAATCTCAACTTCATAGACAGATGCAAATCCAGGGAGGAGATTTTATGGTTGCCCACGGTTTAGAGGGGTGAGTGTTTAAGTTTTTCTGTATATTTGTGTTTTTTTTTCTTCAACCTTTGTTTTTCTAATTTTTTTCTTCAACCATTTGAATTGCTTTATATCTATGTAGAGAAACACAGGAATTTATAGGGGTGAATGTTCAAGTCTTTTTATATATTTGTGTTTTTTTCACCTTTTTTTTTTCTTCTAATTTTATTCTTTAACCCTTTGAATTGCTTTATATCTGTGTAGAGAGATACAGGGGTTTACATGGGTGAGTGTTTAAGTTTTTATGTATATTTATGTTTTTTTTTTCTTTTTTCTTCAACTTTTTTTTTTCTAATTTTTTTCTTCAACCCTTTGAATTGCTTTTTATTTGTGTAGAGAAATACAGGCTGCAACTTTTTTTGATGGCTTGATCCTGAAACGTGTCCGCATTCCACGACTGTCATACCTGGGTTGCTGAAGAAGATTAGAGGAATTGAAGGTGATATTATAAGGGGAAGAAAAAGAGAGAAGTGTTTGTGTTTTGGGCTTCTTATGTCATGGGGATTTTTCATTGTGTTTACTGGAATTATAATGAATCTGTAATGGGGCTTTTTCATTCTAGAGTTTTCAAGAAATGTGGCTGGGTATTTAATAGAAGTAGTGGATGAAATTTAATAGAATTTTCCAGCAAACCATTTAACTCATTTGACAATTCGAATTGTACAACACATTAATTTGAAATTTCATGGACTGTGGCACAATTTTATCTACTTATTAGTATGACTTTTCTGCAACAACTATTAATGTCATTTCCCTTTTTTGTATGAATATTCAAAAAGTTTGAGACATGGTAAATGAGTCAAATATATGACTTTGACACCATCCAAACACAATCAGTACACATTTCCTACCAAGTTAAAAAATGTCATTCCCCTGTAACACGCTTAATTTCAATTCATAATTTCCAACCACAACCACATAACAACATAGCATATCCCCTGTAATATCAAGCAAGGTACTCCAAAATAAGGTCTAAACAGGGTTCACAAAAAAAGTTATCAACATGGTACTCAAAACAGGTTCTTCACAGACCATTTGCATGATAATATGAAATAATTAGTTCCAACAAAAGTTTTCATCCTCATGAAACTTGCAGTAGCGCCCAAACACAGTTCACATTGGAAGGATTCCATTTTCAATCATTGATAGTGCTATGGTTTGTAACTCCTCTGACGCTTCATACATTTTTCCAGATGGAGCTGAGTTGGAGTCTTGTTTTGTCCTTTCTTGGTAGTGGCAGTATGGGATCCTCCTTGAGATTGGGTTTGAGATGGGTTTGGGTCCCTCCCTTGATGTTCTCCACCTCTTCTTACCTTAACAATTGAAATTAAATTAGTTAGTCTATCATCTTAATTCAAAATATTTTATTTAGTTAATTAATTCAGTTAAAATGTACTTACTGACAGTTTGGGCATCTCTCTTGTCTATGCATTTAGGTGGATGGACCCTCTACAATTTGAACCTCGGATGTAGCCTGCATTATTGAAGTTAGGGATGAAATATCATATATATATATCATACTGAATTTGTAATGTTAGCAATTGAATTTGAATAATTAATTGGATTACTTGACTGGTGCGAGTACTCTTCTTATTTTGACCATATGTTCTGATATTGTGTCCTGACTTGCCACATTTTGAATAGTTGGTCTTGAAGTTTTTTTTTGGTCAAATGGTCTTGAAGTTAAACTTGGGTAGTTTCTGAATTTGACTTTGTGGTTGAGGAAGAGGCTCATTTGTTGCTCTAATCCTTCTTTTCTTTGGCCTTCCAGGCTGTTTGTGGTAGATTGGTGGCAACATTGGAGTTTTCCCAGTCTTTGGCCACAAGTCTTAACTGTTCATGGGCTCAATTAATGTGGCATATGTCTTGACATACTTTTCTTTTTTGTACCATAGAGACACATAATATGTTGGGTCCCCATTGAAGTAACTTATAGCTGAGCAAGCATGCATACATGGAATCCCACTAAGGTCCCACTGCCTGCATGCACATGAGTGAGCCTTCAAATCAACAGAAAAGTCCTCAATGAATGAGTTTGGACTTGGAATTTATCAGGCCCAGCCATCTTTGGAATGCACCATGCTGCCTCTTCCCTAATGTCATTCACCTTTTTGACAATCCTTGGACCAATGTCAAGATGCCATCTAGCACACCCTGCCCTTTTAGTGGCTATCAAAAGCATCAAGTATAGCCTTATCCTTTCCAACATGCTCAAAATGGGTTTATCCCTGGCATCTAAGATTGTCATATTAAATGCTTTACAATAATTATTTAACAAGATATCAGCTTTGAAGTCAGGATTGAAGTGAGATTTAGCCCAATGCTTGGGATCCTTCCAATGAATCCATTTAAATGCTGCCTCGTCTAGTTGAAGCATTTTTTCTATCTCTGAGTCAAACCATGCTAGATTGGGAGCCCTTGCTATGGATTCCAATTGATTCTTTAATGCTAACCCCTTATGCTTCATGTTGAAATTAGCATAGAAATGCTTGAGACAATGCCTATGTTCTACATTTGGGAATAAGTCACCAACTGCATCTACAAGGCCCTTTTGTTTATCGATTTGTCATGAAACAATAACTATGGGAATTCTCTATCTTCAAATCATCTGCCAACTGCTCCAAGAACCACCTCCATGTCTCATAATTTTCAACCTCAGCAACTGCATACGCAATGGGGAATATGCCATTGTTGACATCAACCCCAACAGTAGACAAAATTTGACCGGAATGGGGTCCCTTAATATGACACTCATCTAGACTAATAAAAGGTCTACACCTATCAATAAAACCTTTCTTTAAAGCAGCAAGACAAATATAAATTCTTTTAAATCTTGGTCTATCACCCTCCAAGTTAGAAGTCACAATAATTGTGCTACCCACGTTAACCTTTCTCAACTCCTCACAATAATCCCATAAGGCAGTATATTGTGCTATGTATGTGCCCTCTAGTAATATGTCTGCTTTGTGCTTTGCCTTGTATATTTGTGCCCTTGATGCATATATTTTCACCTCTGCTGTGACTTATTCTTTGAATGAACCCAACTCCCACCTAGGATTGCAACTGAGTTGGTGAGCATATTTCTTGACCAACCAATTACAAGTCATATGCTTACTAGTTGTTGTCCTATTACAAACATGAATTGGATTCAAAGTCTTAACATACAGCTTTGTGCTCCCATTTTGTGTAGATGCAAAAACCACAAACCCACATCTCTTCTTACATTTTGCTTTCGCTGCATCCTTATCATTTCTCACAAAATCAACCTCTCTGCCACATCTAATTGAAAACTCTCTAATAGCCTCCGTGAATAGTGCTACATTTGCATATTTTTGTGCACATTTAAATGGAGGGTTCTTCAAGTCCACATTTGGCCTAAATTCCTCAAATCTTGCAATTTTCTCTTTGGCCTTTGTACTGACTCCACATCTTCTTCATCAGAAGAATTAGTTGGTGTATTAAGTTCATCATTAATGGTGCCATTTGAACACACATCTTCATTTAATTTGAAGTTAGGGTCTGTGTCAACGGTATAAGGGTCAACATTGCTGAGGTATAGCTTTTTTTCCTCTTTCAACAACCTAAGATCTTCCTCATCAACTGCATAGAATTCATCTACAAAGTTTGCATCAACAACTTCATCAGCCCCATCTGATCCATTAGCATCAATTTCCTCCTCATTATCATTATTTGAGCCATCTTATACTAAATCATGATAATAAACTGTAGACCAAATGAAAGTACAACAAAACACAAGTGTGATTACCCAAAATGGCGCAATAAATACCACACTCAAAGTCACACACTCACAGTAAATGCCAGCATACCGAAAATGGGTAGATCAATATGTGTTGATAGGTGATTTTTGTGCTGTACATAGTAAATGCCAAATACTCATATTCAATACTCAAACTCCTATTCAGTATACAATATCCATGAGATAAACCAATTATAAAGGCAAATTTAAGTGAGAGAGTCATTTATGTACTAAAAGACATGCAACATGAAACTCAATGTTAATTTTAAGGGATGGATTTAATTTAGGGACCACATATGTTTTTTTATATTCAAAGGAATTAAATAAACCATAACAACTAAATCAGAAAAATGGTATTTTTGTATTTTATAAGGTGGTCATCGATTCACACAAGCCTACAAGAAAGTGGCATAAAAAGACTAACAAATGGACATATATAAGTCAATGATTCACACAAACCTACAGGACAATGAAATTAAAAACCCACAACAACCATTGATTCACATAAAGCCTACAGTAAAATGACATTAAAAAACCTTAATGAATGCAAAGCAATCATCGAATCACACAATCCACAAAAAACAAAAAACACAAACTGAGGACCACTTACTTTCATCCGATCTAGCTGCTCCAGGTTCCCTGAGCCTAGTCATGGTCCATTCAGTGAATCTTGAAATAGTCCACACTAGAATCAAATCTCTTGCTGAATTGAGAGGATGGGTATTCAAAACCCTAAAGCTATCGCAGTGAATCTTCAGAGCAAAAGCAAGGGTGCTTTCGTCGAAGTGATATGGAATCTTCGGTGGGGAGATGAAAAAGTAAGCCTGTTCCAACTCGAATGAGCCAGAGTTAATGATGTAGCATTCGTCGGTCCAAGGGAAAACCTTGGTGGCATAACATGTGGAGTCTGTAACTAAAATTACAAATTTGCCCATGCCAGCTCAACATTTCAAACGGTGGTTTGCTAAAATTGACGGAAGTGGGTAAAGTGAGTCACGGGAGTTAGTTTCAAGGGGTAAAGTGATACAAAACAAACCTTAGGGGGTGAAGTTAGACTAAGTTACTTTCAGGGGGCAAAATAATAAATAAGCCTTAAATCAATTAATTTATACATTTGGGGATTTTGTACCACATATCATGCTCTTACGAATTACAAGCCATGACATACTTTGATAACATTCAAAATATTACCCTATTCGTACATCAATGTATACCATATTAATACCCGCTGGCAGAAAAAACCTATACAATAATCACTAATAAAGTCAATAACTCCCACTAACCTTTAGTACAGCTGGGCCCTACGAAACTTGCTGAAGATTCCTAATTCTGCGTCTGCTATCTGTAATTGATGAAGAAATAACTGCACTTCAATTGGGTTGGGGAAGCTACTATGGGTAAGTAGCAGCAGTGTAGTTCTCCTCCTTTCAAGGTATCATACTAAGTTAATTACTCTAGTGGTCTTCATAAGGCCCTCTCATTATAAACTAATTTAAATAATGTGAAAAGACAGAGGATAAAGTAAAAAGGATAAACTCAAATAAAGAAGGATGTAAATAAAGTATTGTGGTGAACAATGAAATGTTGCACAACAAGTCAGTTTTAATGTCAGTTACCATACACATGGCCCAAGAAGAAGTGAAAGTGAAGACGAAGATGTTGGGTACTAAATGGGGAAGCTGACTAAAAGTAAGGCAAACAAGAATGACTACAACATAACAAATCATAAATATCAGGTAAGTATTAGGTACATTAATTTACATATACAAAATACAATACCCTTCAATCATTAAAATTATATGCATCTAAATATACAAGTACAACTGTACAAAAATTAAATAATATTTAATAAAAATTAGTATGTATAAAGAAAGTCAATCACAATTGTTGAAATATGCTAAAGGGCTGAAACAACAAAAAGTAGGACCCACCGACGTATATATAGGAATATATGAATGTATATGGGCCATGCCTTATAGAGTAACCATTGAAGTCGCAAAGCAATGAGTAGTAGGGTCGTGCTGAGTGAAAATACACCAGTCACAATGACTATCAGTAGGACAGATATCTGAAGCACATATTCGTAGATAAAGAAGTTGTATCAACTACATGATTAATGATGTATACTTTACTAAATTTTCTGAATAAGTTAACGAAATCTAAAAGTAGTTTTCAAATGAAGTTAAAAAACTATGGTTACATATTTAAAAAAATAAAATAAAAAATATGGTTGCATTATAGATGAATTTACAAGCATTTCTAATTTATTATGTGTCAATTAAGAACCATGTTTTTTTAAGTATGTATCTCAACTTTGGTCCGACGTTGGACCTATCAAACCTCCACTAAATTTAGCAAACTTAAACTGGGTTTAAAGCTATGCATCTTTTTTTTACAACCATATAAAGATCACTCAAATCGGACATATATAGCTCCAGATAATCGGCACCAAACTAGGGTACCCCAAACTGTCCAATATTATAGATATTTTTCTTGACGTCCGATTGGACAGTTTTGGATAGCCTAGTTTGGGGCCAATTATCTGGAGTTGTAGATGTCCAATTTGAATGATCTTTATAGGATTGTAAAGAGGAGATGCATAGCTTTAAACCCAGTATAAGTTTGCTAAATTTGGTGGAGATTTGATAGGTCCAACGTTGGGCCAAAGTTGAGATAAAAACTTCAAAAAATATGGTCCTTAATTGACACTCTAAAAATTTTAGTCCTCAGTTGACACAAAGTGAAATTCATGTCCTGAATAGAGACATGAGGTATAGTTGAAGTACTTTAGCTAAAATGTTTCTTTAAATAAATTGAGATTTACACCGACATAGAAACATAGCTTACAAAGTTGGAGGATGAAATTATTATATGTATAATTTATCAAAATTAGGAGGGTTTAAAGGATGAAAGGAATTCGACCAAAAAAAACATGAAAGAAAACAATAGATTAGAATAATTATACATATTACACATTAAATTTAATTTAATCCATAAAAAGTATAGAAAATTAGTATTAAATACCAAATCCTAATAATTTTTTAGAATAGCATGAAGACCATATAATATTTCAATTTAACTACCAAATTTAAATGTAATTTTTTAGATTAGATCACAAACATGTTGGCCCTTTGATTTGAGCATTTTCCATTTGACATTTTCCTTTGGCCCACATATGATGAGTATATTAGTTAAAATTTATAAGATTTTGACAAAATTGTCCTTGGGACTTTTATATTATCTTGAAAATTGGCTAATGTAGTCTTAACTTTACATTTAATTGTGACTGTACGACACTTACAACTTCAAATTTAGTTATGACTGAACGACAGTCACATCTAAGTAGTGAGACAATCAAAATTAAGTTGTGACTTAATTAAATTTTTTTCAGAGAAATTATACTACACTATAGTATAAATAGAGGTCAAAACAATACTTTACTCAAAATAATACATAGTATAGTGGTGTGAGTTGTCTCTTTCAATTTACCAAGACAGTCAATTAAGTTGTGACTGGATTGATTGTTTTTTTTTTTTTTAATTTAATACAATATAGTGTAAATTAATGTAATATTTGTGATGTAATATTATTTTTATTTTTTTATTATAGTGGCATGTGATGTAATATTTGTGAATTCTAATACCTTTTACTTTATTATTTTGTTTGACTTTTCAACTAGTACCTAGTCTAAAATGCTATTTAATTTTGGTATCTAAACTAAAATTTATTGAAATTTAGTAGTTAAAATACATAGACCTTGATAAGTAATGGACACTTCATGAAAATAATGTTTTGGCTAAAACATCAAGTGGAAAGAAACTGTATATGTGTTGAGAGAAACTTAGTGATCCCTTTCGTTTGCAATCAAAGCTACCTCATTACATACTCAAAAGGGAATGAATCCTTTTGTTACTAAAAGCAGGGCCATAAGGTGGGAGATCGAGATTCGCAAATCAATTAGATGTTAGAAGGTAAAGATTCTCATACACAACCTGTGAATTTAATATGTATGCAAAGGAATAAACTTTGTTTTGTGACAATCAATAAACAACTATCTATGAGTGAAGGTCAACAATGATAAGTTATGAGTTGGGTAAAAATATATAACAATTTAGGCAAAAAAATTCCTATTGATCAGGAAATGCAAATACGTTAGCAGATGTGAGGGAATGTGAATTTATAGGGAGGTGGAGGATGGGATTGGTCAAACTGCAAGCTTAATGGTGATGGTTTGTGGGTAAGTTCCAAGAGTTTATCAAAACCCCAAAAATGTTAAAACCAGATTGTTCAAGGACAAAACAAAATATTCTTGGCCAAGTAGTATAGGGTTGGGGCGAAGTTAGGAGTGTTTAGTACGGAGTCGAGTTTGGAATTACATAACTTTTCATATTCACATAGAAACTAAGTTGAAATGGAGGGTGATTCTGCATATTTATGGGGTCATAACGTAAACAGAAATGCTCATCAGGGAAAAAAACGTTAAGAAAGAGTATGTAGTCATGAACATATTACAGATATAGGGATGTTACATGGGATGTAATCACAAATGAGCTGAAGTAATATTAAATTGATTTCGTGAAGGGAGCACGACTGAATTAATGCACATCAAAAGTTACATTTCAGTGGATTATTAATGTATGATAGTAGGAAATGTTCATTGTAAATTTAACTTAATTAGATTATTGAAAGCAATGTACAATAAAACTTACTTTTGTATCAAGACAGGAGAGGTGGGCAAAAATAAATTTCTGGAAGTGGAGGGAGCATTTTGACATGGTGGAACAAGCTGGAAAAGAATGGAAGTGAACAAACTACAATTGAAAGGGAGAAATACACCAATCTGTAATTTATGGGTAGTTCATATCCATACATGAATGCAAGACATGGAGGTATTATGAGTAAACATGTATTTGTTGTTTATAAAAAGGGGCCAATAGACAATATATGGGAGGTGGTACATGTGGTATTTAGAAAACATAAGATTAACTTAAATTCATAACAACTACTGCCTCAACAAGAAAATATACAAAAGACATATATGTATTATACAACAGTGAATATCTTGCTGCAACAAACATAGAAAAGAGTTTTAAATGGTTATCTCACCAAAACCCTTAGCAAATCAGGGCTAGTCCCCAATTTGGAAATACAAGTTTAGTTTACATATTAGACAAAGATGCTATCGCATTTACAGATTTGGATTTTGAATGTTATTAGGTATATCCAAAGACAGCCAAGTTACAAACTCACAAAAAGAACCAAAAGTGGAGCTTGCCATAACAAAATGCACGTATGGCAACACATCAAAATTCGTACTACTTGCTTTGTAAAGTTGTGGAACAGGTTGAGCATGCAAGCATTTCAAAACTCGATTGTTGATGGATAAGAATCCACAGGGAATAGGCACTAGGGTGCATCTTCCGGTGGTGCAGCCAAACTGCCCAAAGAGGAGTCAAATGAATTTGGAATGATAATGGAATTCGGATCAAGTAGAGGTGGAGCAGACCATGTGTCCGTTGGAGATGCATATGAATCAGGAATGATGAGGTTGAAGGGATCATCTATACATGGTGGAGGGACAGCAGCAGCTATTGAGTTATGGTTCCCATTAAGCCATTTGCAAGAAGTTGCAATACCGACATAAGTACACATGGCGCAATCTGGGGAGCATTTGTAGTTACCGTCATGTTGAGCGGGCATCGCAGCAACTAGTTCTGCATTTTGGGCTTCAATAGCTCGACCATTGTCATTCTCTAGAGTGGCAGCATGGTAGGAAGCACATAAATAAATATTAGAAAGACCAGTCACTGTGGCAGAAGGCCCGGCCACCAAACTGAAAGTTGTTGGGAAAGATTGGTGTAAGGGTTGGTGCCATATGTGGGGAAATTTGGGGCAAGAGAAATGAAGCTGCCAAGTCATCATACCAAGGACACCAAATGTTCACCATGGGGTTTTTAGCTAGTGCTACAAAGGTTGCCATATTTGATACTTCAGCGTAGTATTGGATGAGTTGGTATTTTGTGGTTTTTGTAGAATCTAAAGGAGACATATTCAACAAATCATCATCAGTGTTGAAATACAGTCGATGTGTAGGAATCATGTTGCCAACCAGGTGGTCGCTCATATGGGATTCATCAATATTAACGGGAGGACCAAGTGTGGGCATGGGTGGATCCAATAAATCGAAATTTACGGGGAATGACTTTTTTGGAGGACCATTGCAACACAAAGTGTGCTTGCAAGAATCTGCATAAGTCAGACATTTGGTTGCTTTTGAGCAATGAGGTGCCATAACTCACAGCAAGAAGGACTAAAAGGGGCTAACTGTGGAACTAAGAAGGTAGAGAATTAAAAACACATTAATGGAGGTAATACCAGTAGAAATGAGATTGTTATGGTACATAAATGGGACACCAATTCAAATATAAGTGATGCACTGTTATATTAGATATTTTGGGGAAGTCTATCTCATTATGTGGGTCGGGGCATATTGGGCAATGAACAAGCCTACTGTCAGTCAAGTTGAAAGCAAGCCATCTAATCTCCTAATTTCACAAGCATATTTATTATAATTAAATGAAATTAATAAATATAATTGGCTTGGACATTCATAGACAGCCACATTAGGGAATTAAAAGGCCTTCACAATTATGTATTTCAATTGGGCAACATGTATCAGTCCTTATAGATAACTAAAGGGACCAGTTAAATAAGAGTCTTCAATGAAATATCCAATACTGACTAACAAAAATTTGTCTCTTGATATCAAATACTAAAGGGGGTTATTCTAGTAGTGTGTGAGAGTTAAACTAGAGACACATTCTAGTTTTGCACAAGATGGAAGTTTATTTGTGATTGATTATCCTATCCAAGGAGGTCCTTCTACTGAGAATGATCAGCTACATGATGATGTGCCTGCAAATGGAGAGGAATGCACAAGTCCTTCTGGGAAGAAAGTTGCTCAAAATGATACTTTGGAGAGAAATGCTAATGGAGATGGAATTTATGTGAATGCAAATGGATATTTTGCTGATGAGAATGCAAATGGACATGGAGCTGATGAAAATGCAAATGGACATGGAGCAGATGTCTTTGAAGATTCAGATTACCCAAATGATGAGGATCATCCTCAAATGACAAGTTTTTTAGAGGGAGTTGCTCAAGAACATGTACAACCTATTGTGAGTCAAACAGCTACTCAGACAAGAAATGCTACTGAACAGCTACCAAGGCAGCAGGTAGAAGACTTAGAAGTGCAAGACTTAAGAGGATCTAGAGGAAGCTTATGACTCTAATGACCTATATAGTATCGTGGACTCAGATGAAGATGAAAGAACTCATAAGAAGTGGCCAGAGTTTAGACCAGAGACTGACATGGCAGATCCTAAGTTTGTGAAAGGTCTAATATTTGAAAATGCCATCATATGCAGAAAAGCAGTGAGAGAGTACTCCATAAAAAATGGATATGCCGATATGCGTTTCAGAAGAAATGAGAAGTTCAAACTGTATGTGGTTTGTGCAGTGGGTTGCCCTTGGTTCATGTGGCTAGGAAAAGGACATAGAGATGATTCAATTTAGATAAAGAAGATTAACAAGCATCATGAATGTGGAAGAAAGCATGGTAATAGAAATGTCTTCAAAAAATGGGTGACTGAGAAGTATTTGGAAAGGATTAAAATGAATCCTACTTGGGAAGCTGAGTCCTTAATGCAAACTGTTGAGCAGGAATGGGATGTCAGGTGTACTAAGACACAAGCATATAGAGCACTTAGAATGGCCAAGCAGATTATTGAGGGGTGTCATGCTGAATAGTATTCAAAGCTGTGGGATTACTATGCTGAGATTATAAGGACTAATCCAGTAAGCACATATAAAATTCAGATATATTGAGGCAATTTTCAAAGACTTTATGTGTGTTTGGATGCATGTAAGGAAAGATTCAAGAAAGGGTGAAGACCATTTGTGAGACTGGATGACTGCCACTAAAAGGTCCATTTGGTGGTCAATTGCTTACTATAGTGAGGGTGGATGCAAATGATGAGACATGGGTAATTGCGTATGCAGTTGTAGAGATGGAGAAAAAAGATTCTTGGGTGTGGTTTTTGAAGCTATTGAGGAATGACATAGACATTGTTAATGACCATGGGTGGACCTTCATCTCTGACAAACAAAAAAGATTAATTCCAGCTTGTAGGCAAGTATTGCCATATTCCCACCACAGGTTCTATGTTAGACACTTGTACACCAATTTCAACTCATTGTACAAAGGGAAAGCTTTGAAAGATGCTTTATGGAATTGTGCTAGATCAACAACATCTGCCCACTTCAACAGAAACATGGATGAAGTCAAGAGACTGGATGAAGATGCTTGGAAGTGGCTATGCAATAGGCCTGCTCCATCAGTGGAGCAAGTCATACTTCAATACCTTCCCTCAATGTGACATGTTGTTGAACAACATTTGTGAGAGTTTTAACTCAGTCATCTTGAAGGCAAAGAATAATCCCATTCTGACTATGTTAGAGATGATAAGGACAATGTTAATGAAAATAATACAGGTGAGAAGGGACAAAATGATGAAGGTTAATGGGAATATTTGCCCTAAGATAAAAAAGAAATTAGAAGATACCAAGTTGAATTCCATGAGATGCATTGCGAGTTGGAATGGAGGTGATAAATATCAAGTGGCAACAGGTGCTAGTGAGAGTTACATTATTGATCTGAAGGAGAAAACATGCTCATGTAGAAGATTCCAGCTTACTGGAATCCCATGCATGCATACTTGTTCAGCCATTAAATACTTGAGAGGGGATGCTGAAGACTTGTTGGCTGAATGATACACCAAAGAAAGATATTTGGCCTCATACCAATGTCTCATAAACTCAGTGAATAGAATGGGTCTTTGGGAACCAACTGATGGACCTGATACGACTCCACCTGAATACACAAGACACCCTAGGAGACCTAGAATGAAAAGGAAAAAGTCTGTTGGTGAGACAACCCAACAAGAAGGTGAACCAGAAAGTGTTGGTAGGCAAGACCAAGTGACTGTGAAGTGTTCAAAATGCCACAGGGAAGGCCACAACTCACGGACTTGTCATAAGCACCTGCCACCAAGTCAAAGGGGTGCACAAAGGAGAGGAAACCAAGCAAACAATGAGGTACGTGAGTTGTTGCAGTGTTTGTGTATTTATTTCATTCGTGAACCATGCCACCTCTTAATCCTATTTGTATGTTATACATTTGGCAGGCATGAGAGAGATGTGCTCAAACTACAAATTGAAGTGCATGGGGATCCAAGTTTATGTAGTATATGTTGAAAGTGGATAGGAATGTTTTGAAAACAATTTTTGTGGTATTTTGTTGTAATTTGTGGTACTTTGATGATCTTTTGGCAGCATTGTGTATCGGTATTTTGTTGAAATTAGGTACTTAGAAATTCACAACAAATGCATGGGTATTTTGTTGTAATCCACAAGACCAAGGCATGAGTATTTTGTATGGGTATTTTGTTGAAATTAGGTACTTAGAAAATCCACAACAAATGCATGGGTATTTTGTTGTAATCCACAAGACCAAGGCATGGGTATTTTGTTGTAATTATGTATGGGTCAAAAATCCCAGAACTGGCACCCTCCCCTTTGCTGCACAAGAAAGCGTCAACAAATTCAAATAGCAACAAAAAAACCCACCCGAACACAAAAATCAAACTTCTCATACCCTATATCGTGGACAAACGAATGAATCTCCTCCTAGGATTCGCATCAGTCCATGACGTGAACAATAACACTCTGTCGCCACATCTACAAGCCACGACATCCATTGTTGAAGGAAACACTAAGTTCACCCAATTCCACCCAAGATCTGCACTTCGTTTCGAGATAGAAGCAGAAGAATGAGCATAACTAATGCTTTGGGAGGCGTGGGATTCGCACCTGCTGCAACGGGCATCTTATTTCAAATCAGGAATTTTTTTTTTCTAAAAACAAATCAGTGGCTTTTAATTTTTTATTATTATTTTAGCTGACGTGTCAGTGTGTCAGGCCACCTGGCACTGGGTTTTGGGGAGAAAACATTGGGCCAGGGTTGATGAGGACGATTTGGGCAAGAACGAATGACCTTGCGCCACGTGGAGTCCAACGATGCGCCCAGGTGCTGACTGGTCATGGCCACGTCATTGTTTAATAGACTTCTTGACGGTCAAGCTAACGGAGTTATGAACGTGCTACGGATTCATACTTGAGGTACTAAAATGAAGTTTGCTATTTCTTTTTTTACCCTTCTCCACCTCCCACACTCTCTCTCTTCCCTCTCAACAGCCAACCCTCCCAACCTAGCCCCTCTCGACCCCAACTATAGCTCGTAGGGGGATGTCCAGCATTAGGGGGACCCGCTGGTGGCCTTGGGCCGCCGGGAAACAGTCGGCCTTGGTTGGGCTGAGGTGCACACAAGGAGGAAGTCACGTGGGGGAGGAGAGGGAAGAAAGGGATGGCTAAAGGGAGAGAGAAGAGTTGCGGGCTGGTGGTGCTGCATCGGCTGGGCTTGGTCTGAGTTGGCCTGGTCACGGCTGGACTGTGCGAAGTCACGCGAAAGAGAAGGGAGACACGGGGAAGACGAAGAAAAATGAAAGAAAAGAGAGAGAGAGAGAGAGAGAGAGAGAGAGAGAGAGAGAGACTCGAGTATGTGGAAGGGGAGGGTCCAGCTGGTTGTGGTGGGAGTGGGGTTGGGAGGGTTGGCCGGAGAGAGGGAAGAGAGAGAGAGAGATAGGTGGGAGGTGGAGAGGGGTAAAAAAGGAAAAGAGGAAGAAAAATTCTTTTTTTTTTTCAATTTAAATTTTAGATGAGGTATGTTTTTGAATGATTTCGTAGATGATGGATGTAGTTGAAATACTCCTATAGTTTAGTGTCTAAATTGAACTTTAGCCAAAATATTTTGTGCCTCAAAAGGCCATGTCATTTGAAATTAACTTTTTTTTTTCTTAATTATGTTGTTTACATCCGTATATATTAAATACCTAATTTAACCCTATTTGTATATTTGAAAAACTCAATTCATTTTCTTCTCAATTCTTTCTTCTTAGATCAATAACGCAAAATCATAATATTGATATAATGATGAGTCTCACAATTATTTAAGAATAAAATCACCTGCTCCAACGTTGACAAATCATGGTTTGTGTTTTCATCTTCTCATATTGGGGCTATAAATAGTTTCATTTAGTTTGTGGATTTGTTGGACAGTGTTTTGGTGATGGATTTATTGATTGGGTTCTTCATTCCTTTCTACTGACAAACTCTTTTTTCTTGAGAAGACATGTAATGTGCAAATCACCAAAAAAGTCCAAAATTAAACAATGAGATCCACAACTAATAGAAGGACTTTGGACAACGTTGAAAAATTATAATTTTTTAATTAAAACTTGAAGAAAAATCTACAACAATTGAATTTTTGACAACCCAAGCAAAACCTTAAATTAGTTTGTAATCAATTTGATGTGGAAGAGTGTGAATCCTTGTAGCAGTAAAGATTGTAATACTTTTATTAATTTGTTTAATTCTAATGTGGCCTTGAGAAATTAGATCTAAAAGAAACAAATATCAATTGTAAAGAAAGTACCGATCAATTAGTCTGTTGTTTAATTCATAATATCAATTGCTTATTGGATCAAATATCAATTGAAAATTACAAATTTTCTTTTTATTGGATCTGTTTAATTCTATTTATAAATTGTGATCTGTATGTCATTTGTTTTGTAAATGTTTTGCTGGATACTTTGCCAATTTTACCTGTTATCAAATGAGAAATCATATGATGCTCTAATGCTCTTCAATGATTTCTCCAACCAGCAAAGGAGGTGGGCAGCCCACTAGCTTCAAACTAAAATATTAAGACATTAATTATAGAAAATTGTAAGGCAACAAAGGAGGGGCCAATTGGGTATTTAACTAATGATGATGTGGATAAATTAGCTAAAAATTAAGAGTGCTGCTATTTGCACAACCTTTTGAAAAAAAAAAAAAAAACTAAATAAANGTTTTAAAGCCCATGAGGAAAGGAAGAGAACATTACCAAAATTGTGGCCATTGGTGGCAGAAAACGACCGGAATTAGAAAAGAAAGCCGGCACCAGCCGAAGCTTCTCAGCTTCGATCCGGATTGTACGGCGGCGATATGAAGGATTGGACCCCACAGGGAGGTCGGCACCGGCAAGACAAAGAGATCCCGACCGGTCTCTCGTCGGGAGGTGGCCGGAATGCGAAGATCTAGCCGGGTCGGGTCACGGTCCGACTGGGTTTGTACGGGTTTGAAATTTTTTTGGAGTCTGATTGAGGTGTGTTAAGAAAGGAGGGGTGTGTTAGTCTTTTCTCATTGGTTTTTTTTTTTTTTTATTAAGAAGGGTGTGCAAAAAAAAAAAAAAAAAAAAAGGTATGCAAATAACAGCTCTCAAAATTAATTAAATTCAAATGATATGACTTGTCCATGTCATTGAGACACAATTGAGCACTAAATTTGAGGCACTCTAGCATTGCTCTATTTCATATGAGATATTATTTTAGGATGAATCAACAATTGTGATTTATAGTAAAACAACATAGAAATGCATATGGTCCCAAAAAAAAGAAAATTGCGCGTGGGATAAGCAAGAATTTTTTACATAACATCCAACATAAGCCATAAGGTCTAGAATCTGAACCTTTCCCTCGGAGTTAAGATAACGACTTCGGATATGGTCAGCTCCCATAATATGATGGATAGTGTGTACAAGGCTTGGGAACAAATTCACCGCCGTATGGATGACCGGCGAGTACTAGCGATTCTAGCTTCATATAAGTAAGTTGCAACCTACAATCCGAATTGAGAACAGGATTTTGGAGTTGGCTCACTTTCACGGAATCGTGACCCTTTGATTCAAGCTCCATGCCAAATGGAACAACCCTCGAACAAATTACCTTACACTACAATTGATAGCCCCAAATCACACCAAACACAATATCAAATATCTCCACTGAATAAAATAAAAAATAAAAAAACTTTCCGATGATCACTTTAATGCAACTGTTGTGGTTGTGCAGATCGCAAAGAGTCCAAATAAACTGTCATCACAAATTGTTTTCTGTAAGTTTTATCCGCACAATCCAACAAGGGAATGAAAAAAATCTATCATTTTTTTTTTTGGGTACAAAACTGTTACATACAAAAAATAAAATGCAGAGGAACATCGAATAATGACTGATCTTCCCATGCATTCTTCATCAAATCCATATTTCTTCCAAAGTAGCTGAATAGATCAATTTCCCGGTTGCTGGACTGATAAAAGAAGAATTTGGAAAGAAAAAAAACAAGTTTAGTTAGGAAACGGGGATGGCGGAGGGGAAACAGAGAAAGAAGAGATTCATATAAGGCAGCTCACCAGTCTATTGCTTGACTTTCAAAGCGGTTTCAATTCGTTGGATAAGCTGATCAGCAGTCAAAGCACCCTCCTGCAAGTAATCAAATAGCAGTCATGATATATTTTCAAATTCCACAAAGATATAAAATTGTCAAAAGTAATTGATGAGCTTACAGAAACATGTAATGGTTAAAAAAGAAGGGATAAAAGCAGATCGTAAAATAGTAAAAAGAGAAGAAACCTATTATCAAATTGGTAAAAGAGATGACTATTGTAGCAGTGGCTTAAAATACATATGACAAACAACAAATATTCTTGATAGTTTTAAAATTTTGGAACCAAAAAATGGAAAAACCAAAAAGTTTGTGAAGTAACAAACCATGATGTAATTATTGACCAAAAAAAATCCTTGATGAAATTGGATAAACTAATGCATGTGCATAGTTTATCTTATGAAATCCAAAATGTGAAGTTCACATCAATTCAAAACAACACCAACAATAATAACAATAACCATCTATATTTTAACCTATTTAAAAGCAATCATTACTAGATTCATAAATATGTGAGAAATTACACACTCCAACCAGAGGCAAATAATAATCATCTAAGATGTAAAGTTGGATTTCTCGGGAGAGAAAGAGCACATATTCAACTTACAAAGCGGTCATATGGCTCTCCATCCTTAAATATGATGAAAGTAGGTAATGCCTGTATTGCATATTTATCAGCAATGCTAGGGTACTTCTCGGTGTCAATTTTCACCACCTGGATCTTGTCATTGAGAGAAATACTAACTTCATCGAGGACAGGAGCCATAAATTGACAAGGACCACACCTGTATACCACATATATGGTTACTTAATGTCCATGTTACCTTTATACAATCTCGTAACATTATATGAACCATTTCTATTCATGACCCTTTGTACATAATATAAAGGAAATAAGGAGAAATGGAATAAACAGGAGGAGCATACCAGGTTGCATAGAAGTCAACCAACACGGGTTTGTCAGACTTAGCTAGCAAATCATCAAAGGAAGAAAATGTTTGCTTCTTTGCTTCAACCTACAAAAATTCATTTTTCCAAACACACATGTAACTACTATGTCACCAATGCAGTAAAATTTCAGGATTCAGCCTCTAAATTTTCAAAATAGTCACAACATTGTCCATATGGCTAACTGCATAATTGAATTAAAATCAATCCAGTAATAAGAAAGAAAAAAAAAATTCTTTAGATAGGTTAAACAAAAATAGGAATTTCAGACTCATCAAAAAAGGGAAAGGTCATCATCCTCAACAGAATCTTCACTTGTAATTTGAGGGAATGCCAGTAGTGATAGGAGGACCACTGATAAAGAGGGATGTAAATAATTGGCCTCTAATTAGATGATTAAAGAACATGTGACTCAATGCCTGAAAGTCCCAATATATGGCTTTCATCAGTATTCAATACCATAAGATCTTTACTTGGATATTTATCAGAATATATACCTTCCATCCCATTGTTTAATTAGTTTGTTAGTAGGAACCTCCTCTCCCAATTTTAAGCCCAAATGGACATGAATAGGTACTTCATGGGGTAAAGAGGAAAGAACAAATTTTCATGACATGCATTGACCTTACTATGGACAGCATCAATACCCGAAATAAGGTGACACTATTTTTCAGAGGTTTAATTCCAAATTAGTTCACTGATAAGGTAAAAATTAACCAAGTGGGCCAAAGATTGAGCACATGAACATTTGGAAGAGAGTCAATAATGAACTTAAATGGATAAACAAAATTGCGAAAGCGATGGAACTACCATCAATGTTGTCTAATTAAAAAATAAAAAATAAAAAGAAAAAGCCATATCATGTTTAAATTATCTTTGACAAGTTTGAAGAATCCCAGCCTAACTGGGAGCTTTGGCCCCAAAGAAAGAATCCCACGATAGTAAAGATGAGGGGGAAAATCAAAGGATTCCAACTTTCAGCAAGAATTTCTACAATTACTAATGTGTTAGGAAGCAAAATGGTAATTTCTTAGACAAAAGATAAAGGAACAGGAACGACTTGATGACATCTCAGACCAATTTTGATATTTTTAAAACTTCCCAAAAGCTTATAACATTTTATTCTCACAGAATATTTGATTAGCTGTAAGATCGAGCCAATCCCATAGTTCGATGTGATAGAATCAAAAGTATTAACCAGCAAAGACGATTCTGGACTCTGAAAGGATGTTCAAGAATGAATTAAGGCAGGAAAAAGTAACTAAAGTTGGGACTGCTTTTGTTTTTATCAAAATATTGGGAATAATTTACAGGTGATCAATATTTCAAGAATCTTTGAATACTTGTACCATAATAAATAAAGCTAAACTATAGATGCTAAGACTTAAAAAGTCAAGAAAGAACAATTCAAAAATGTTGATTTTTTTTCCCCTTACAAGAAGAACAGAACCTATGACCTACCCCTTGGCCGTCGCCCAATGCCACCAAAGCCAAGACCAAGGGAAAAGTTCATTTCATTTGATAGAAGTTATTACTATGGATTTTATGAAAAATAAAGGCCATTTCTAACAAGGAAAAAGGAGACAGATGAAGATGAAGATGTTGTGTCAAAGCTGTCCACTCCCTTATTATGCTCTATAAAACTTCTATTTAGCCTCTGGTATCATGCTAAATCTTTTTCTTGAATAGCCTAACCACATAGCTTGCAAGACAGGTGGATAATGTCATATTATGTGTGCAGTATGCCCATGGTGTGGACACTGAAAAGTGAAAACTACATGTAGTTAGGCTTATAGTCCATAGAAATTAGAAGGCTATATAAGTTATAACTATATAATCTCTGGGGGCTAAGAAGAAAGAAAAGTATTACAGAGGGTTCAAATGGAGTGAAACTAAAAATGATGACTGCCCTATCTTATAGAGTATTGTTTACTATATAATGAATATCTTTAATCAACATTCCCACGTTTTGCAATGAATAGTATATTGTTATCAAAAAGAAAAAGGAAACAAACAATTAACTGCATATTGTGACAAATAAATATGTAAAACTCTGCAATTTGAATGCAAATGGTAATGTAAAATGCAGCCGAAAACAAGGCTACCCGTCTCAATTTTAAAACAAGATTATACAATATCAATAATCCTTGGAACAACATAGGGTTCTTTTAGTCACAGCATAAGAAATGAAGAGAGACCAAATGATAAGCTTTTCAATAAGTTTTCGATGAAGAATCACTCTCACTTACACATGAATTAGCTTTCTTCCCCCAAAAAGAATTCAATTTGGAAATCCCAAGAACCCCATTCTCCCTTAGATTTCTTTCAGAATTTACAGTTATTATCAAATTAATTAGGAAAGACAAACACAATTCTAATCATAACAATTAAGCTCCACTGTAAAACACATAAATTAAACAACAGAATTTTTTGTTTTTGTTTTTTTTTAAGAGAGACTGAACAACAAATCAGACTCAAACAGAAGTAAACTTGCAAGCCTCGGAAAATTCCATTATCTTCCTCGATTTTCTCGGAAACAAACAAAGTATGAGACTAGGAAGGTAATTCAATAAATGGTTACCAGAGGAAGAATCCGAGGCCGTAATGGAGCGGAGACTCCATTCCTTCCGATCCGAACACGTCGAAGCTGTACGGGAAATTGCAGAGAAGACGAAGAAAAAGAAGAAGCAGTTGCCACTAAGAGAGTTGTACGGTCAGAGCTGAAAGAAGGAATTGTGGATGCCGTAACAGAAACCGCCATGGAAGCTCCGGTTGGAGAGATTTGAAGGCAATCCTCAGCGGCTGTTTGGATAGTCGGAAAGAAAGAGAAAGAAAATACTGTACGCGATTCCAGCGAACTGCCCGCTCGATAAGAGGAGTGAGTGATAGGGTGTTGCTGAAGGTGGATCACGCTATGGACATCTTGATTATTAACCGGTGATGGTTGGAATCATCAAATTATGCAAATCAGACGGACGAGAAGCTCGAAATTTTATTGACTTTAGGTTTTCTTTGGGAATTTGAACGGTCGTTGACTCCTTTGAGTTGGCTGAAATAGTGAAATGGCCAAACCTTTCGTTGTGACCGAATTGAAGATTTGGTGATTGTCTGTTGCCCAATTCCCGAGTTCTTGGAGGGCGTGTGTTTCACGCGCTATTAAGAGCGTCATGGTGGACTCCCTCTCCTCTTTCATCTTTAAGACTTTAACTTACTTTTTATTTCATTTTTTGGGTTAAATAAAAAAATGTCTACGAATTTTATTATGATTCTCAATTTGGTTTATTAACTATAATAAATGTTAATTTGATCCACAAACATTAACTTGCATAAAAAAAAATTAAGCCAAAATGTGATGAATGGACTGAAATACCCCTAAAAATGCAATCACTTGTTGTGTACATGACTAGTTTCGTTAATTATTTAGATGGAAGTAAATTCGTTGACTAAATTGATATTTTTTATAGTTAATAAACTAAATTAAGAATTACAATAAAGTTTCGTGTACCATTTTTGTATTTAACCATTATATTTTTCTTATATTTCTAATTAGTAAATAATTTTTTTTTTTTTTTGCAAATACAATATAAATTAATATTACATATTAATTGATATGAGTTTTTTTTTTTAGTACTTCTATTTGCACACCCCTCATCACCTAACTAGTGAAGTTACAAAATTACCCCAATGTGAAAAGACCACACACACCATCTCTCTCTCTCTCTCTCTCTCTCTCTCTCTCTCTCTCTCTCTCTCTCTCTCTCTCTCTCTCTCTCTCTCATCCTTCCCATCCTTATCTTCCTTTCTCTGTCTGTCTCACGATCAAAAGCTCTCAACCCCAACAATAGCTCCCAGCCATCGCCGGCCACCTCCCGGTGAGCAGAGACCATCGAGCAGCACCCAGCCTCCACGTGCGAGCTCACCGTCCTCCCATACACAGCCGCACCTTGTCTCCCACCCCTGTCTCCTTCATCTCTTCCCTTCTCTATCTAGCTTCAAGACTGGAGACCACCCCGCCCAAGCCGAGTCTCTCTTTCTCTCTCTTCTCGCCCAAGCAGACAGCCAAAGCCTTAAAAAAAAATAAATAAATTGCAGTCATTCGAAAGTACAATACTGAAGATCAAGGAAACCGTTCGGAAGTATAATGCCGAACAAGTGTGAAACCATTCAGAAGTATAGTGCCGAACAAGTGTGAAAACGTTCGGAAGTACAATGCTGAACACTTTCAGTCATGTTCGGTAGTTGACTATCGAATGAAGAGAAAAATTTTGGTGGGTTGGCCGCTGGAGCTGGGGTGCAGCGAGAGAGGAGGTGGGGCGGTCGCCGGAGCTGGATAGAGACAGAGAAAGAGAGAAAGCAAAGAGGGGGAGGGAAAAGGAAGGGGTGGGTGGTCACCGAAGTTGGACAGAGACAGAGAAAGGGATAGAGGAGAGAGGGAAAAGGACGGGGTGGTCGTCGGAGGGGCAGGGAGGGTGTGGGGTGGTTGTTGGAGCTGGAAAGAGACAGAGAAAGGAAGAGAGGAGAGAGGAAAGGAAAGAAAGAGAGGGAAAGGGATGGGAGGAGAAGGAAGTGGTCGGGGTAAGAGGGGGTGGGGTGTGTGTTGTCTGAATGAGTTGGGTGTGGTGTGTATTGTTTGAATAGATTAGGTTGGGTATGTAAGAGAAAATTGGTAAGATTAATTAAGTTCAGATATTTTGGTAATTGGGAGGGGTGTGTATACAAGAAATTTCAATTGCGGGAGGTGTAAGTATATTTTACTGATTTCACATACACACAATACAATAAACATAATCACTGCATAACACCATTTGTTCTCTATATGATACAAACTTAGGATAAAACGCTTACCTGATCCAGACATGATGATTGCAGGTATAAACTTGAAGTCAATATGCATGAGTCTTCTAGCCAACACAGCAACTCTAGACTTCACTCGATATAGGGTAGAGTTCAAATTAAAGGATTAAGTCAAGTGTTGTGCAGCCATGGACCTATGCTTTATATAGAGTTAATGAATTAGAGAGTCCTCCCATAAAGGTACTTCTAGTTCAATCCTTCTCTGACTCTAGATATATAAAGACACACTTAAGCATTACCTTGATTGTAGTATAATACACCTCAGTATCTAAGTTTCCTAATCTAAGTCGAATAGGAGTATTATACATATAGACTATTCCTTATGGTGTTTGTATTAACATTCATGTTGCTTGCTTCTTAAGACTCAGTGTGTAGTTGATTCCAACTAGAATAAGGATTGAGTCCATTGAATTCTTACATTCTCCCACTTGGACCAACATTGTTCTTGATCAACCATCACACCAACACACTGCAAGTAACCTTAATTTAGTTGCGCTGGAAATGTTAATTAAACAACTTAGATCAACTTAGTCAAAATACAATATTAAGCATTAGATTATGAGAAATGATTAAGCTATTTTACAGCCTAAGCAACTCAATCATAATCATTAATGCTCAAATTATATCCTACCTCAGTTATTTTCAAGGCATGAAAATTGAACTGGTTTACAAAATTTTGTCAATCCGAATACCAAAATTGTAAACTTGGTCCTACTATATAGTTTTCCAACCTCTATGCAAAACTATTAGAACTTATTAGCAAGATTTCTAAATGCATGTACATATATTATGCTATTTGCATTATCTCTTCTTAACTGAAGACAATGTTATAATGAAAATGTATAGGTATGCATGTTCATACCAGAATGTATATGCATATTAAAAATGAAATGAAAATTGAAAACAAATAAACTATATGTGTTAGAAATTGAGCTAATAAACTGAATTCATGATACGTGTAGTTCAACTTAACACAACTTAAAGAACAATTGAAGATTTAACTGATGACACTTGTCTCTTAAAACTGAAAACAACTTGTAGAAAAACTCAAAATTATAGCAAATATAAATACTAGCCAAAAAGGAAAGATTATGAAATGACTCCCACTACATCTAAAACTCCCACTAAGCTGCAGCGTCCAAGCACTTTAGCACTCCCAGGTTAGATACATGTTGTTTGAAGACTCCAACTGCTAAGGCTTTAGTATACGGATCTGCTAGTTAATCTTTAGTGTTGATATACTCAACTTGCAATTATCTTGCCTTAACATTTTCTCGGACCATTAGAAACTTGGTTCCTATATGTTTAGATTTGGATGTCCTCTTACTGTTCTTGGAGAAATTCATTGCTGCACTATTATCACGACAAATGCTTATAGGATTTTTCACAGATTTCGAGTTTTGGTCTACAGTATGAATTGCTTTAGCCAAATAGCATGTATGGTTGCCTCATAGATTGCCACCTACTCAACCTGCATTGTGGAGGTTGTGGTCAAATTTTATTTAACACTTTTCCAGACTTTTCCAGGAGACAGCAACACCTCCAAACATAAATACCTACCTTGGGGTCGATTTCAAACTACCAACACATCCTGCAAAATCAGAATCAGAGTACCCTACCAATTCCAAATTTTTCATCCTCCTAAATACCAACATATGATCCTTAGTTCTCTGCAAATATCTGAGCATTTTCTTCCATGCAACCCAGTGAGCTATTGTCCTGGGTTAATTTGATATCTACCCAACGACATGCTTACTGTAAATGCCAAGTCAGGTCGAGTAACTAGCTGAGCATACATAACAGACCTAACTAAAGATGCATATGGTTTATCTTTCATGAGCTCTTCTCTTGTTAAGTTTCAGGAAACATACTGTTTCTTACTAAACTTGTCCCCTTTTGACATTGGTGATTCACTTGGTTTGCAATTCACCATGTCAAACCTTTTAAGAATTCTCTAAATGTAAGATTGTTGTGAAAGTCTCAGCAAATAGTTCTTTCTATCTCTCTTAATCTCAATTCCCAGTACATAGGATGCTTCTTCAAAATCCTTCATCTCAAACTTATCTGATAGGAATGTTTTGGTTTCCAATAATAATTTCTTATTGCTACTGACTAGAAGAATATCATCCACATATAGAACCAAGAAAATAAAATCACTCCCATTAACTTTAAGATATATGTATTCATCTGAAGAATTTTCTAGAAATCCATATGAAGCAATTATTGAATCAAATTTGAGATACCATTACTTAGATGCTTGTTTGAGTCCATAAATGGATTTTTTTTAATTTGCAAGCAGCTAGATGCTCATTTCATTCCTTTATGAAACCTTCAGGTTGTGGCATATAAATTTCTTCTTCAGCTTCCCATTTAGGAAAATTGTTTTTACATAGCTCCATATCAAAGTGTGCAACTAGTGCCATTATTATTCTGAAAGCATCCTTGCTTGAGACTGGTGAGAATGTCTCACAATAATCGATCCCTTCCTTTTGAATGAAACCCTTAGCTACCAACCTAGCTTTATACCTTTCTATGCTACCATCAGGATTCTTCTTAGTTTTAAATATCCACTTGCAGCCTATAGGTTTGAATCCATGAGGTACAACAATTAGTTCCCATACACTATTGTACATCATTCACTTCTTGAGAGTAGCTTTTTGGATCATCTTCTTCCTTTATGTCAAAGTCAACTTCTTGTAAGTACAACATATAATCACTTGAAATAGCTGATTTTCTTTGTCTAGTGGATTGTCTCCTTAGTCTCTTCTTAATCTATTGCTGAGCTTGAGCATTATTTGGTTGTGGATTCAGTTCCTCTTATACTGTAGTATGGATCTCTTCCTCTTATACTTATGATTCTGGGATTGCTTGATTTTCAGGTTCAGTGACAGGTTAAATTGGTATTAAGAATTTGAATTCTTCACTGTTGCTTTGTAAATGTGTATCACCAGTAAGTCTTTTAAGCTCAGAGTTACTTAGTCAGTGTCATTCGATGGAGTAGCTTCATCAATGAATTTAACAATGTTAGTTTCCACAATTCTAGAACCAAGTGATAGACAGTAAAATCTAAAACCTTTTGATTTTTCTAGATAGCCTATTGTTTGTACCCAAAAATGACACTTGGGTTTGTATTGGCCATTTCTTATATTGGTCATTCCTCATGTTAGCCATTTCTCACATTGGTCATTTCTTATTTTGGTCATTTCTCATGTTGGCCATTTCTCACATTGGCCATTTCTCATATTGGCCAATTCATGAAAGATAACACTATTCACCGTTTTGGTCTACTCGAGTCCATTACCACTGATCGAGAAAAATATTTCATAGGGGCAGACGTTAAGGCATTCATGGAAAAGAATGAGATCAAGTTGCATCACTCCACCCCATGTTACGCCCAAGCTAATGGTCAGGCAGAAGCCAGCAACA
Source organism: Dryas drummondii (assembly GCA_003254865.1). Lineage (NCBI taxonomy): Eukaryota > Viridiplantae > Streptophyta > Magnoliopsida > Rosales > Rosaceae > Dryas > Dryas drummondii. The sequence continues at coordinate 610,403 of QANW01000298.1, forward strand.
AGGTTATTCAAAATATCATTCAAAAAGATATAATGGATAAGCCAAAGAAGTGGCACGAAATATTATCCGAAAACTTATGGGCATATATGACATCAAGGAGATCGGGATCAGGAACGACACCGTTTGCTTTAACGTATGGGCATGACACGGTTTTACCTTTGAAAATAGCAGTCAAGTCCTTCCGGGTTGCCCTCCAAGGAAATTTAACACCAGATGAGTAAACTCAAGCCATAGTTCAAAAGCTTGAAGAGTTGGATGAATCAAGATTGACAGCCTTGGACAACTTAAAACTTCAAAAACAAGTCGTAGCAAGGGCGTACAATAAGAAAACAAGGGCCAAAAGTTTCGGAGAGGACGATTTAGTTTGGAAAACCATCTTACCTATTGGTAAACATGATTGACAATTCGGAAAATGGTCACCCATGTGAAATGGATCATTCACTGTGGTTAAAGTTTTAGGTAGAGGAGTGTATCAATTAATGAACTATGATGGCCAATTTCATGATGCTCCAATTAATGACCGATATTAAAACGATACTACCCAACGGCTTGGGAATTGATGCAAAACGAAAACACATGAGAAACATAATCATAAGGATGAGTAGAAAGCCGACCAATATGTATATATATCATTAAAAAAAATAGTCAAGGCAACAAAAGCAAGGCCATAGATGGCCAAAAATCATAAGTTAGCCATTATAGAACAAAAGTAGCTGTAATCAAAAGATAAATCCCAAAATAGGCAACCATGATCATTCATACAATGCTCCACGACGGAGCAATGAGCTCGGGAAACCAAATCTCCACCGTCGATCTCACCTCTGATTTTGGCCATTTCCAGCGAGATTTGGTCGTTGACCCAATTATGAACAACATGACGGTGAGGATAGCATTTGCATCAATAGTATGGTGGTAGATTATTTCCTTGGGGATAGTATTGAGGACCCACTCAAAGCATGCTTAGCCCATTGTTGTTGTGACTTTGATGTTGACCAATCCATAGAAGAGGTTAATGGACTATTGGACTCCACACCCATCATGGACATCACCTCTTGGAGACCTAGAGTAGAACATCTTCTTATTTCTCTCCCACTTCCATTATAGAGCCACTCAAGCTAGCCCTTGAACCAATGTCTAATACATTAGATGCTAAGCTTGTGAGTGAGGCCACTGAGCACAAAGAAGCAATGAAGTGTTCATTGAAAAATATCAATTGTATTGTTTTTTTGGTAGTTGAGCATAAGAGTCACTTAAAGGAAAATCCAAAAGTTCTTATGACTTAATCAATGGTGGTAATGGTTCAATTGTCTCTTCTGAAATTATAATTTCAAGACACAATGTTTTTAACATTAAAAAGAAACCACCCGACAAAGAGAATAGTTTTATGGTTGACTCAATTGGTGGTCAAATGATATATAAGCCTTCTTTGAAATCTAGAATTGAGTCACCAAACAAGGAACACTTGTGTGAGGTTTCTTTGAGCAAATTTGAAATTCATGAGTGTTTCTTACACTTTTTACATGATCCGGGTTGAGTTGGTCTTTCTTTTTGTAGTGTGAGTTTTGTTTATTTCTTTTTCTTTTTCTTATTTTATTTTTTGTTGTCTTTAACTTCTTAGAATTTTTATTTTGGCATGCATTCTCTTCATTCTCTTTTGGAATTATCATATCATATTTGTTGTGCTTCATTGTTGGTAATGGTAAGAATTGAGGGAAGCATCTTTGCGGTAGTTTTCTATCCTTCTCTTTCACCTTAATTATTGTCATTATCATGTTCTTTATTTTGAAATATTGAGGACAATGTTTGATTTAGGTTTGAGGGTAGGATTTAGGTTAGAGATAAATTAACTTAATTCTAAATTAGTGTCTCTTTTGCAACACTCATTTGGGTTCGACCTCGTCTTTTATACAAACTTTATCATAAAGACTCTTATACTTGCGAGAAAAATTAATAAAATAAAATTTTACAACGATAATATATATAAGCAATGAATTGAATCTTCAAATTGAAATTAAATCAACCTTAATCTGAGACCAATTAGATTATCTAATTACAAACTTATGCAATACAACTTTTGGTTTTAAGCCTTATTAGTTTTACATACCTAAAGTCATGCATAATAGTTAATCAAAAGTATTAAGGCTATAATTCAAGTCAACCTATTGTATAAGCAAGAAAGTTCCAATTATGTGAGTTGTTCTAAAAGGTGTTTATCCTTTTTGTTTCTACCAAAAATCAATACATATAGCCCTTTTTTTATAAAGCAAATTGAAGTCATCAACATATTTTCACATATTAATGTTCTTAAGAAAAATGAGCAATTAAAGCTACTAAATAAAAGGAAAGTGAAAATCTGTCCACTAGAGTCATGGATTGTCTTAGCATGTTATCTGGTATTTAAATCATACAAAGATCATGAATACATTTAACTATCCAATCCAAATCAAGCATTCAACACCAAAAGCTATACATATGCACATATACATACACATATAGATATAAGGAAAACATAAGGTTTAAGTGGACTAGCTCCCCCTACCTTGAGTGCAGTCTTTGTCCTTGCTCCAGTCCAAACAGGTTGATTTCCTATTTCAAAGTACAATGAAATCAAAATTTGCATTCAAAATTTCAAAGTTAGGGTTTCCTATGGTTTAATGGCTTATTTGTCAAGTTAAGTTGCATCCGAGATCTTAAATCCATAAACAACCACTATTCATCTTCAAACAAGTTTCAAATCATGTAATAACACCTTTTCTAAAGTCATAAGCCAAAAGGAAAACCAAAATAATTAACAAGGTATGCTACAGAATTGGTTTTAGGGTTTTTGTTAAAAAATAAGGGTTTTGACTAGGGCTGGGTTTTTTTCTCGATTTACTAAAAAATACTGATGCTGTACCGGTACCGTACCGATCGGTATGACATTTTTTTTTTTAATTTTCGATATCGGAGTAAATATTGTATCATATCGGCTAAAAACGAGATCGAAAAGGTATGGATATACTTATACCGGCAGTATACCGATACCATTTCTTTCATTTGTTTCTGGGTCTTTTGTCTTGTGTTTTTTTGGGCCTTTGTCTTATATTTTTTTTTGGCCTTTTGTTTTGTGTTTATTTTTGTAGTCAAGCCCAAAGTCTCACACACTCAAATACCCAATTACCCAGCCAGCACCATCATTCGATCTTAACTCTCTCTCTCTCTCTCTCTCTCTCTCTCTCTCTCTCTCTCTCTCTCTCTCTCTCTCTCTCTTTTTGCGATCCCAAGCTCCCAACCACCACCACCATCTTAGACCACCGTTGCCTCTCCCTCTCCTTCTCTCTGTCTTATCTCTCTCTCTCTCTCTAATTTCTTTAATTTAGGTTGATTTCTTTTTAATTTGGTTATGTTGTTGGTGTTGTTGTCGGCAGGCCCAATACTGGTCATACACAGCCCTTCTTCGACTGATACCGAAGTGAACGGTTATCGACTACCATCGGTACGATATTGGAGCCAAAACCCTTCATCTTGACCCCTATCAGTCGAAATTCAGTATTGGTGTTTCGGTATGGTAACCGTACCGAACCCACCCATAGTTTTGATTACCCAAAATTTGATTGAACACTATATGGAATCCCTTATGTTTCTAAAACATCCTTAAGGATGATTTGTGACTTGCTCAACTCAAGATTTTAGGCCAAAAAGCTTAAAATTAAAAGATGTCAGTTTTACACCTCATTGTTTTCTTTAAAATACCAAAAGAGCAGTACCTGCTGTATAAATTTTATAAAATCGTACAAAAATCATTTGAACAAGATTTTTCATAAACAGTTAGAAGACATATTGATACTCATACATAAAAATTTTAAAGCATTTGGAGTTAGAAAACTGATTTATTTAAAACACTGTTCATATGATAAAAAATGTTATTTTTATGTATACTCAACCAAATCAAATGAGACCACTTGCAACAATTTTGAAATCACATTTAAAATCTATTGTAACAATTTCAAATCAAAACTTCAAGCATAGAGAAATTCCTGCATGAAAACCTAAAGCTTTTTTAATGAAAACATGCAGAAATTGGTAGCATTTTGTAAAATCCACCATAAATCCATAACAGTTGGATTTTGGTGTTTCTTGATTCTGTCGAAAGATTAGGATGTCTAGTTTTACACCCTAAAACTGTTTAACCAAATACCTTTTAGATTATTGCAAACTTTGAAAAAAAGGCAATAAAGTCAGAAAAGTGAAAACTAACCAAACAAGGGTTTTAAAACATGAAACCTTTGGATTTTCGATATACAACTTATCCTAACCATTCAACTGCTTAACATACACATAACTACCAATTTAAACTCAAGAGATAGGTTTTTCTGAGATTTCTTACCAAGTTTCCCTCGAAGGCAGTGTTGGCTGCACTCCTTCTTCCTCTTCCTTTGAATCCTTGTTCCTTCTTTTTTTTTCTCTCTCTCTCTCTCTCTATTTTTCTTTCTCGTTAAACTCTAAATTAATGTGAGAGGGTTTTGTCTGAAAAGGGTTTGGTTTTATATAGAGGAAGTTATAGCCTTTTGGAGGGAAAGTGAAGAGTCACCTCTTCAATTATCCTGTTTTGGCGTGGGAAGGGGTTAATGAAGTGGCTTGTTAGGCTTTGAGTTTCCCAAGAGGGTTTTGGTTGGCTGGCCAATCCCTTAAAGCCTATTTAAATGAGTAATTAGCCTAATAGACTAGACTTAACAGCCCATTAATAATCCAAGGCTTTGCTTGTTTAATCTTTTCAATTAAAAGCCATCATTTTATTTCTTTCTTTTTTTCTTCCAAATCTGAAACCACACTCCATGCAGCCTAATTCTTGATCATCATTACACCTCACCTAGTTCATCCTATTCTCCACTCTCCAAGTAACCTAGGGTTTTAGTCCTAGTTGTGTAGGCTGGTCAACATTAGGGTTTTCAAAGGTCAAACTTTTAATCCTTTGGTATTCCTTTTGTCAACTTTTAACATTTTAATTTAACTCAAGTGTAAAAATCATACATATGCATAAGTGTAGATGCACATGTGATCTGAGATTGCTATTCAAAACACTTAAACAATTTACTTGGTTCCACAAGATAAATGGTGCATGCATAGCAATTTAACAACTAGAGAATATCAAAATAAGCATAAGCATATAATTTGATCAATATCAAATTTATAAAATATAACACCTTTTCATAAATTTGGACTTGTGGATTAAATCCACATTTGAGTTCCCAACATGTAACTATTAGTACTAAATTAAGCAATTAATTTGGTAACACCCTTAAACCAAAATCATTAAGATTTGGGGTGTTACATGATGGATTAATTTTTAAAGGTTAAACAAATTAGTTATGAATATGTAGTAATCTAAATACATAGACTTACCTAAGTTGGTTAATCGTGCTTAAGTATTTAGTCAATGCATCTCAACCTGATCATATACATGTGGGCCCATGTTGATGTCTCGGTGGAATCCGAACATAACTATTGTGGACTCTAGATTGTATATTTGTGTTTGCTTTGTAGATACATATTAATAGAGTTATAACAATCAGGTGTATTATATAATTTGGGGTTTGTATTCATTGTTTATGTTGTATGTGAATTTGGTCTCTCATTGGTATCACGCATTTGGTTTAATTACATTAGACCATCCAAAATTGGTAGAGATCAATTCACCCCCCCCCCCCTTTTCTAGACATACTAGTAGTAGCACATAACATTGGAATTTCACACATTCAACATCCAAGTTCTCAAATCTCAAGAAATATTCAAGTCCTCTTGTTTTCACTTTTACTTTGTTGTTTTCGTTCTAGTTGCGAGCTTTTTAGGTTTTCTATAGATTTTAGTCTCAAGATCACTAAGTTTGTAGCTCTACCATCATCTTCAGAAAGGCTTATTATGATATCGATTTGGTTTTGTTCTCTTTATTTTTCATGCAATGTTGATTGTTATTATTTCAAATATTAATGCAATTCTAGTTTTCTTTGCTTTCTAAATGCCTGTCATATTCATAGTTGTTTTTAATCTTAAAGTTAGTCTGATTGGTGAAGGTCGCATTGAATTTCATTATACCTTTGTCATTCTTAGTTTCTTTGTTTTTCTTAGACAATTACATCACTTTGTGCACGAGTTTGATCACGCAGTTTTAAGGAGGCCAACTATTTATTCGGACTCCGAATCCAACTAGGCCTTTAAGAGCCTTGTCTTGAGGCTTAAACAAAACCTAGCGCCGAGAGCAGTTCCTAGCTCGGCCAACCAATCATTTGAAGATAATCATTTTAGGTGCAATCACTCAACCCAATCACATTCTCATTCCGATTAAGCCAAAACTTGGCTTGACAGTGGCACGCCCTGTACTCATACTCAAACGGACCAAGGTGTTGTTTCTGGCCAACCTTGGCTGAAAACAAGCAAACAACGACAGTCAAATAGGTGAGGGAGAGGCACCAACATGCTCAGCTCAAGGAGATGAAGGTTTCTGTGGTGGTTCGACGCCCTAGCTCCACCGAAAAATGGAGATTGACAATAGAGATGTCGTTGGATTCTTTGCTTCAGTTTGTGTGCTACGGTGGTCGGCTGACTAATTGGTAGACACCACTGTGTTCATCGTGAGGGGAGGATGAAGACAATGGTGATTTGGCAGCGTGACGCTACTGGAATCAGCAAATCGTCGTTGGAGCACCCATCAGCTTTAGGGCTTCATTTTAGGTTTTTGGTTGGGTTTTGAGACAAAGGGAGGGCAGAAGGAGAAGAGAGGAAGAGAATGAGACAAACCGACGGCAACTGTCGCTGAACCGCGACGCACGCTCTAGCGACAGTCACACTGGAGACGGAGAGAAATGGGGAACTAGGGTTTTTCTAAAAAAGGGGAAACTTAGTATTTATACTTCAAAACCCTATGTTTTGGAAATTACAAAAATGACCTTGAAATTAAAATTTTAAACTGTAACCCTAATTCACGCATCATTTGTGTCCACCTGCTTGTAAAGAGTTAAGCTCTACCCAACTGGGCAAAATTTAAAGTAAAAAACCAAATGTTAAATTTTGGTCAAAATCGGCTCAAACTTTAAAGACTTTGTAAAACAAGAACATTTAATTTTAAAACAAATAATTTTGTAAAATCCTACCCCACCCCCCCCCCCCCCACCCACCCACCACTCTT
>QANW01000298.1:617590-638065 GCA_003254865.1 Dryas drummondii
ACCCCCCCCCCCCCCCCCCCCCCAAAAAATTTTTTTTTTTACTAAAAATAAAAATGAGACATTCTCTAAAAATTTTTTGTTTCCCAAATAAATACTCTACGTCTCAAAATAATTTTAAAGTATAAATATATAACAGAAAATTGTTCAGAACTTTTCAAAGTCACAAATAATATTTGAAATTTCTTTTCGAGGTTTCGCATAGTGACTCAGCGTTGACATAGCAAGGATAAAACGACAAGCGTCTTGATCGTTGGATCATGCGTAGGACACGTGAAAGCTTAAGCGGTCGTAGGTGTAAGAGATTTTAGCAATAGAAATTCTATCTTACTCGTATTGATAATATCACAAAGATCTTCTCATCAATAATTGCAAAAGCATGCATGCTGATAACATATTATAAAACTACTAAAAAATATAAAAAACACAATAGAGAATTAGAGATGATTTCATTTCTTCATAAGCTTACCTATATATAGACAAATGGATACTTGGAGGCCACTCATATTACTTGGGGCCTACTCCAAGTTTACTTGGGCACTACTGATGAGATTTTGGCACTACTCCAAAGTTTACCCAATTTTAGATGGGAGAGGTTTCTAATCATTATAAGTTACATAGCAACCACAAAGTTTTCTAAATTTTGAACAGCCACATAATTGTGTTATTTACAACATTATTAATATTTAATGTTGCAATTATGTTCGTATTTTGTATGATCAAATCAATATCATTTTAAGAATTAAAAATTTAAATTAAAAGAATTAAAAAAAATCCAAAACAATGTAATTTCAACTGTAAAAAAACATCAGCATAGAGAATACAAATAGAGGATCAGAGCACTTTTGGGTCCATTCACTAGCTCTATGCCTTAAATTTCAAAGGATTCTCTCTACAAATTATGAGAACACCTCAACCTCGTACAACAAAAACAATTCTTCACCAAATTTTACAACATGTGGAACTACAATGTCTAACCCCCAAAGTCGTGGAAGGAAATCAAGGCGGAAAATTATCCGCCGCTTGTCAATGTTAAGAATAGAACAACAATGATGATTGCGGAGATGACGATAGCACAAGAACATAACCACATGGCTGTGCTTTGCCCTTTATTTTGGTTCTCTTGACTGCCCAACTCAACCTCTCTAAGAAGTTCTCTCACTTCATCTATGTCGTAGTCCTTAGCAGCTTGGGTTAGTCGACTTTGAATTTTCTCAAGCATTGTGATCCTCCTACTTCTGGATGCATCCTTGGCTGGCCAGAGAAACCCTGTCATCTTCCAAAGGAGGATGCCCACATAAATGGCCACAAAACAGTCTACACTGTAATGGTGGCGCTCCCGAACTTCTCTCTGTGCAGAGTGCATGACCAGTAACCATATGAGACCGGAGCTAAAACCACCATAAGCTTCCTGCAACAATTAATAAGATGCATAGAAGTCAACACTCGACAGGACAAGGAGCCCTTTAGGAAGCAAGTGGAAATGTCTACTAGATGAAGGGGTAATGCAATTTTAAAACACATAATGGGTATACCGTCCAAGCCATAGCTGTCAATACGGCAACTAACATGTGCCCACTGTACATGAGGTCATTGCAGCCGCCTCCAGCATTCTTCAGCAAATTATACCATGATCCCTCTGATGTGGTGGGTCGTAGGACATCTATTAAGAAGCTCATTGGACCCCAATCCGGCCGGAAGTCACCAATTAATCGTCCCGTATCAGCTGGGGGAAAAACGAGAAAGGTTGTAACATAAACCACCTTATCCTAAGAAGGGAATATGCATGCTGTATAGAAGGGAGCAGCAATAGAAATCAGGAATAAATTAAGCGCACATAGGAAAATGCTTTAGAACCCAAATTTTGTCTCAAATTTCACATGAGATGGGAGCCATGAAAGTGTTAAACAAACAAACATGTCTTTTCTCAATTTCTTTAGTAAGACCCATCCATTCGAGAGAGTTGGGAAAACATCTTCCTCATGCAACTCATGCAATAAAGCATATCCAGTACACCACATTAATTTCTAAACAATGGGATATTCATCAGCATTTGTACAAATTACAATATAAGTTAAAATTTGTAAAAGACTAGTCCCGAATGCCAAGATCAGAAATCTTGAATCTAGGTTCTCATAAACCTTCCATACCTAATGGCTTCTTAGTATTTTAGATAGTAATTCAAAAAATTTAATGCAAATTTAAAAGACCACATACGACAAGAAGACCCAAAGTAAATTAAGATGATGTGATGAATCTAGACAAGCTAATTCCACCCTGTTATGTTCAGCAATGGATTGATAAAATGAATGTCCAGAGAAAGGCATCCATTGCATAAAACAAAATTATCCAGAAAACTAGACATAGGAGAACAATTTAGTGCTCAGCTCATACCAAATTTGTGTCAGATGGTCAGGTAGAAAGTGTTCTCTTTGAGGTACAGTTGCAATTAAGAAAATGTAATACATGGGATTGACATGAGGAAAATCAACCTATTATGCAGTACTTACCATAAGCTATATCCTGTCGTATCAACTGACGAATAGCATTAGCATCTGAAGCATAAGGGACATAATATTTCTGAGCCCAGCGATGAGGGTATGAAGGGGCATTGAACCGAACAGTTGCACACCAAGGTCGGGCTGATGGCAGAATTGTTGATAAAAAAGTTATGGCACGAAGAAGACGGCCAATAGCCATGGTGAACATGTACCGTGCACCTAGTCCAAGACCAGGAGGTTTCACAGAGTCAAACAGTACGGAAAAAGCCAACATCATAAACAACATGAGGAAATGGTGCAGTCCAATAATAGGGGCTCTCAATATTTCAACTATTGCATGAGGAAGTTTCTCATTCAGTGCCAAAAGCAACCACTGGCCAGTGTCGGGAAGAGGAGATGTATTACTGTCAAGTGTCAAACATTAACACGCCAATCAGTTTTCCTATTGTCAAATACTGAGCTAAAAATTATGGCTACTATAACATGAGAAGTGGAAAGTATCGTCTTCATAGAGATGTCCTGTGAGCTATGACTACAAGAAAGCAGATTGTATCAAATCATCTGATAGATTGATTAAACTATCAGAAAAATAAGGATAAAGCGGAGAAAACTCTCAATTTTTTTCATAATCACAATAAAAGTTAACTATTACGACCCTAAGCTTGGGCTTATATAGAAAACATAAATCCTAGGAAACTTAAAATGCAAGAAAAGTATATACTAATTAAACAAAGAAAACAATAAAAGGAAATTATTGGTTAACAAGTAGACCCAACCATAACCAAAATAGAAAGTCGCAAAATTACAAAAACTTCCTATTAAAAATTATTAAAATAAATAAATCTTTCTTAAAATTAAAAAAAGAATTTTCATGCTGCGTCAATCTCTCTCTGTCCTAATTTTTCTCAATTTTTCCATTCTCAATTAAAGTCTTTTAGGTGAACACCATCATTAATCATTCGAATGTATTCATATTGTTGTAATGCAAAACTTCTTGATTCTAATTATTTATTTAATGTAATTATATACTATTTTGATTCAACAAATAAAGTTGAATACTAGATTTCCACACAATTATTTTTATTTGTATAAATACTTTCCTGCCTATCAGCTCGCAACTCAAACAGAAGTACAGATTTAAGCCATCCATTTTGATCATGGGATGGCCTGCAACCCGATTTTTTTATATCGGCTGAGCCAGTCCACGATGACCATAACTGACTAACTGACCATCAAAGGATCTTTAAAAGATGCCACATCGGATTCTCCTATTCCCCCCCCCCCCCCCCCCCCAAAAAAAAAAAAATTATGACATTGCATGTTCATGATAATAGCCCAGGACATTCCTGTGAAAAATTGAAAAACCTTAAAGGTATTTAAGTAAAGACTGTACAGATTTACATGGCCATGGGCTATGGGTCAACCAACTGAAAAGAGAAGGAGACCGAAGCTCCATTGCCAATGAGCTCTACCTTAAGTGACATTGGAATGATAGAAACTAGGTTCAAGTTTCGTAAGGAATAAATAAACCAAATAAAAAAACATCCAGCTCCTTTATAGTAATTAATTAACTAATTATTAGCAAATAAGATTATTTAATGAACAATTCTGATCTAACTACTTTCCAACATAGTCAGATGAGATCCTTTAAATGCTGGTGACATCTAATCCGATCAGTCAATTAGCACAAGAAAAACATAGCAGGACACAAAATCTGAAACCGCCCATGATTCACAGATTCTCAAAACCCAACTAAATACCAAGAAACAACACAAATCAAACTTGACCCACAAAACATCAACCAAAACCAAGGCAAAAGCAAACCGACCCACATAACATTAAGAAAATAAAACCCAAAACACAAGTACAGAACTCCAATTTCTAACAGATTCATCATCTGGGTCACTATATTTTAAGCTTAATCAGCATAAATATCATCTGGTTCGCTATATTTTAAGCTCAATCAGCATAAAATGCAGATCAAAACACACAAAGAGCAAAGTGAAAAGAAGAGGAAAATTAAATAATTACCTGTGCCATTCAAGGCCGAGCACGGCGGTGACAAAGCGAACACAGAGAGCTTCAAAGAGAAAAGCTGAGAGCAAAAAGAGCAGAGAACCAATAAAGGAAAATATGGAGCGAAACTCAAAGGACCAGTGCTTGTAAAAAGGGACGCGACTGATGGCAGTGAGAGCGAGTACGGACCAGAGCGCTGGCTGAAGACGACCATGCCACGTGGGCGACAGGTGGCGCAGGTAATCAACCGCCACGTAGGAAATGGCGGCGATTCCCAGCCCGCCGGAGCTCGTCGGCAGCCACCGCATGCTGGTGGCGATGGCAGTGAAAGAGGGACTTGATATTTTGGGGGGTGTCAAGGAAACTGGGAGCTGGTGGTTGGGACTTCGGAGTCTCAAGACTCTGAACATTCCAATTAGGTAAAGTCTTTGTTTTGTTTTGTTTTTGTTGGGTTTATGATTATGTCCAACTGCTGATTATTAATGAGAACAGAAATCATCCCACTTTTCTTTTGGGGTTTCCATTTTTTCCTTATCTCGTTAGTCATAAATAAAGGCACAGTTTCTGCCTTTTGCATACACTATAATCCAACGGTTGAAAGTATATCAGATCCAAAAAAAAAAATCAGTTTTATTATTTTCTTCAAGATACTAGGTTACCACTTGTCACTTCATTAAATACTAGTGTAAATGTGTAATCATGATTAGTTATTTATTAATAAAAACATGATTCTAAAAGATAAATTTATTTGTCAATGAAATGCTTTTTTTTTTTTTGGGGACTGCGAGGTGCCTTCTCCATTTGACTTCTTTTTTTTTTGGGCTACCATGTGTCATTTATATGTACATAAATGTAAAATGACAAAATCTCATAAAAATACCTACGTCCGACACACACGTCAAAGCTTAAGTAAAGGTGCTATGGTATCATCAAAGTATATCGACGAGCACACAAGGCAATCTTAGTGTCTCAGATTTAAGGACTAATTTAGATCTATTTCCAACTTAAGAGATCTTGTTCGATTTGCATAGCCCCATGCAAGATTTGTTGTTGTTGGGCCGGTTCAGTGCACTTATACGCTTATAGGCACTCGTATACTTGCTTTGGTATATCTCACTTGCATAGTCTGAGATCGACTCTCCTCAATTGAGCACGCAAAATACTATGATGGTCTATCTTAGATTTTTGGATTACTAGTGGATAATATCCTTTCGACTAAGAATCTGTTTAATAACTTAGAATAAAGACGTATGTGACGTGCCACTTGTCATACCTAGAAAGTGTTCTCTATTATTTTGAAGCCATTTAAAATTTTGGGTGATTTAGAATTTTAAAGAATATTTGTGATTTATTTGATCAAAATTATAAATTATCTCTTTGGTATTGGATTTTTAAATGACACACAAGGGTCATTTAGTCAGAGTATGACCATAGTAAAATAGTATTTGTCAACACGAATCCAATAGTACTAGCACTCATAGTATTCGAAGGAATCTTCTATGAATTTTCCAAAGTTTTATAATTATTGGAAATTATTCGGATTTTCCAAAACTAATTTTGAGGATTTTGAATTTTTGGGAAAGAGATATGATTATCTACTTTCAATGAAGAACATATAACTATCTAAACCTACTTAATTATTAGTAGGATATATGGATAAGAAGGGTAATGAAAATTACAAATTAGGGACAAGTCCACTGTTTTTGAATCTGGACAGATTTGCTTTGTTATGGAGAAAAGGTACACATCGCATTGTACTTTACTTTTAAACATGCATTTTCGTTTCATGAAATGATTAATGGTTGATTACGATATTTGTTGAAATATGCAAACTATTAAGATAACTCGAGACCAAGAAATGATCTCTTTGTTTGATTTATATCAATGTTTTGTTCTAAGAAACTCAAACAAAGTTAATGTGCATTCTTGTTATAAGTTCCACATGTTATACTTTGGTTTGAACATGTTAATATTGTTTGGATGCCTTGTAAATGTTATGCTTGCAAATCTGGTCAGTTTGACAAAAATGTTTATTAAAGCCTTACTTTCATAATTGAAACTACTTTGAAATGTTTGGAAATGAATTGAACTACTTGAGTAGGTGATCATTTGTTTTGGTGATGTTCACCCCTACACAGTTTACTAATTAAGTGAAGGAGCAGCTGAAGAGATAGGTCTCCAAGTGTAGAAGTTCCAACACTACCAACATCTCATTACTTGAGTGAAGAGGATCCTAGCATGGATGAGTATGTAACAATTCATTTTCTTATTTTACCTTTATTTTATCTTTTAGTTGAGAAATTTGTTAGTTGATGTTCTAAGGAATAGAATGACTCATTACTCATTATATTGATTGAATTTATAACAGATTTTCAATTAGAAAGGTTTAATGAATTCTCTTTTGTTGTGTTGCTTCATTCACTAAATTTTAAAGCAAGGGTCTCTATTTCTATTTCATGAATTCATTTTTAAACTCACAAGCTCACTATTTAAACAAGCTCTTGCTGGTTGTAATTTTTTTTTTTTTGTTAAAAGAAAAAATTTAACTCTGATTTGGTGTTGGTGACTCTCATTTTTCCTCATATCTTTCGTGTCGGTGGCGTCCTTGGATTACATCATCGAGTGTGGAAATTATAAGCTCAATCTCTTCTCGATCTATTTCACTCTTTCCCCTTCTCTGTACCTCCTCCTCGTGGGTTTCTTATTTATGAAAATAGGGTTTCAAATTAGGGATTTTTTGTAGTTTTTGTTTTTCTTCAAATTTGGGGTTTTCGTAGGTTCGTTTGCTTCTTGAAATTAGGGGTTTTCTTGGTTTTCAGTTTCTCTCTCTTTCTCCTATGGGTTTTAAGTTTTATTGGTGAATAATTGGATCGATTTTGGTTTATTTTCAACAGGGTTCAATTGAGTTTCTTGGATATCTCTTGGGTTTCCTTCACTTTCTAGGGAAAATTTGTTTCTCAACGTCGGAGGATTGAATTGAAAGTGAGTATATAAGTATATTCTCTTAGTACAATACTTAAACTTGTAGCTTGTTTGTCTAATTAATTGCTATAAAAATAAACTACATGTATCTCTTGTCTTTCATTAAATGTTTATATTTATGTTTGCAGGATAATTTGGGTGGGATTTTCGACAAAACCTGCCAAGATCTTGTTGGAATTGCTAACCTAGATATGCCTCCCAATTATTTACCTTGATCAATTCATGTCTGCCATGCTATATAGAATAGGTTTGTGATTTGGTGTTGTAGGTAACTCTCTATAGGTGATTGCTAGTTTTCATGTTAGGAAAAATAGAGTTATGGCTTGATTGTGTGGTAGGACCTTAAAAATTTGTGAAAGTTATGTTGTATGTTTGCTAGTTTGTATGTTTGTGTGTTAGGAATGCTTAAATAATTGTGAATTGTGACTTTAATTGCTAGATTGTATGTTTGTGAAAACAGGTGTCTTAGTTGCTAGAGATTTTGCATCTTTAATTGGTATTTGGTATTGAATTAACTTGGTTTCTCTTTATATAAAGTTGATATCGGTAAATTCAATGGATAAAACATGGATGCATGCTGATAGAATGAGTAAAGTATATGAGGTGGGAGTTGAGAATTTTCTAAGGTTTGGAGTAGGCAATAGTGGCAAACGTAAGTACATCCATTGTCCTTGCCAATAGCAGAAACGGGGTTGTACTTGGCTTCTTACATAAAAGTTTTGGCAATGACAACGATACCTTTTACGCATACTCGCTGGTCGAAAGTGTCGAAGAACCTAAAGCAAAATATTTAGGAAGATGTTCAGGTAATTAAGACCTTCATAAATTTTTTTTAATTCAATAAACGAATTATTATGGTTAATAGAAACCTGCAGCTATAGGTTTTGCTTATACCAATTTGGAAATTATCTTTAATTTTTCAACTATACTAGTAGGTCTTATTTAGGCCAGTGGTATACTACAAATTTACCATTAATTATTTTTAATAGTAACTTGTAGTAGCAGTGCTACCATTGATTTTTTTTTTTTAAGTTATTTCTTAGTCAGCTTTGTCATCAACAAAAGAAATTAAAAAAAAAACCTGCAGACTATAGAACAGAAAGCAACAAACTTAAAACATATCAACCCCCAAGATCCCAACAACAAACTTACTCATGATGAATCACAAATGTCTTTGAACCCCACGATGATTAAATGGAAGTCTGCTAGAGTTTTCCAAATTGATATGTAGAGAGTTAGAGAGAAAATATAGGAGATAAATAAAAGATAAAGAAGTAACGTAAGAGACATATATAGTATGTCATATATATTTTCAGTTTGCATCTTTATTTCTTTTTAAAGTTATTTCTTAGCATGCCAATAAGGTGTTTTAAATTTTCAGTTTGTATCTTTATCTTCAATTCATTATGTGCCAAGGATTTATATAAGCAAAGTAGTTAATTTAATTGGTTAGTGTCTGTACCATAGTAATCCTCCAATTCTAAGTCTCTTAATGTCTTAGTCACATAAGCATTATAATTGTCATCATATACTTGTTCCTTATAGGGTGCATTTGAGTTGGCCAAAGAAAGCAGGAAATGGGTGCTGTCATTTATTGGTAGTAAATGGAGGTCTTTCAAGACTGCATTAACCACCAAATATATATTGTCATTCAAAGATGACCCGAAAGCGAAAGCTTTGCAGACCCAGCCGAAGGAGTACAAATTTATTGATAATGAGGATTGGACTGCCTTTGTTTTTAAACAATTATCAAACGATTTTCTGGTAGAGATTTCAGTTTAGCATTTGAAGTTTGTTGTACATATATATGTTTAATAGCTTCCATTTAGGGTCTAATGATTGTGGTATGTAGTGTTGTCATCGTAGAAACAGCACGAAGCTCAAAGGTAGAGAACTGCAAACCAGAAGTATCATCATAAGTTATTAAGGAAGGGATATATTGGCTTGGAGGAGGAATTGGTAAGGCTATTTGAATCCCTTAATTGATTTGTCTTTAAGCTATATGTAATTGGAATTAGAGGCTGGACTAACTATATGGTTTTATGCTAAATAGAGAAAGAAAAATGTTGATGAAGATGATCTAGACCGGTCTGTCCTGAAAGCTAGGGAAGACTCTAATGGGAACTTGAATGAAGAAGTGAAGCCTGTGGCTAAAGTCATAGTAAGCTTGTGAATCTATTAGCTTGAGGTTGTAGAATGATTGTATTAAGAAATACTGAAAATGTGCATGTTTTTATTATTTTAGCAGGACGAGTTGATGGACAAAAAGAAAACTGGAGAGTTGAAAGTGGAAGGCGCTAATGATGTTCTATCCATGACATTGGATACTCCGAAGCATGCCAGTAGGGTCAGGGGTTGGGGGAGGAATATCAATCCTTCGGTGTACCTCAACATCCCAAAAAACCTTAGGGATGAGATGATCATGAGTAAGACAGACCTAGTGGCTATATTGCAAAGGAACAATAGGTAGCTGTTGGACAGAATTGAGAAGTTAGAGTCAATGAACAATGTGTCTACACCAAAATAAGTTACAGGAAAAGGCTAAGGCTGCACTTGTTGATGTTGAATAGAAAGTTCAAGAAGTTGAAGTAGTGTCGATGGAAGAGATGGAAAAAGCAGCAATGAAGGTAACATATGATTCTTTGATGCCATGTTTTCATATGACAAGTAATATAGTTGAGTTTGATTATTTCAAAGCAAAAGAAAGCTATTGGTTTCACTATTTTAGGTTTAGGCTTATGAGTTGTTATGTTTGTGTAGGGGAAATCGTGCAAACTAGCGGTATGAGATGTCACCAACATTGTTGCGTGGGGTGAAGTGGTTAATATGACATCCCACACAGTACACGGTGTTCTCTTGGGTGAGGGAAACATGAGGGTTCCAATTGACATTCCCAACAAGGAAAAAGCCTTACTTCCATTCCTGGTAAGGGACGAGTTAATCACAGTTAGACAGACTGTTGGAAGCCATGTGGCTTAGCCCTAAGAATTTGTTATCGTTGGGAACAACAAGGTAAATACCAACTTTAGGTCACTTGTGTAGTACCAATTTCAGCAGGTTACATGTTTTTCACTAACATGCATATTTGTTTGTCTTTGATACCCTATAAACAAAAAAAGCAGGTTCCTGCCATGGTGAAGGGGCTATTCAAGAAGGGAGCAACCGAAAAACATGTCCCGAAACAATGAAAGTTGTTGTATCGATTTGCAACGGAAACAATGGTCACTAGTGGCAAAGTCATGAGTAGTGACGTGGAGGCAGACTTTATATATTAAAAGATGATATTATTGGCTTACTAGAGATAAGGAACTTTCAGCCACATGCTTAGTTGTGTACATGAGGTAATTCTACTCTTTCAGCCACATGCATAGTTTATTCAACTACTTTGTGGTTTTTTTTTTCTCACCTTAAACGGTTTGTGATACAAATGCATTATAAAAAAATTGATAGGCACCTGTACAATAGGCTGGTCAAATCAAACATGATTAACATGGTTGGTTTGGTGGACCCGGCACGCATCTCTGTGGGAGTTGGAAACTCGAGCGGAGATCAACCTATCTAGCAAAGAGGTTCTAGCAAGGAAAATGCGATATGTCTTTTTAGTGTCATTCAATGCTAGGTAACCCTCGAGTGGCTCATGTTTTATTGCTAGTTTTATGCTCTTGTGTAGTGTCATGCTAAGTATCGTTCAATTTGGCAGTAACCATTGGATTTTGACAATCATTAAAAAAGAAAAGTATGTGGTCCACATCATGGACCATCTTCCAAGACAAACCAGTAACCCAGGCTAGATGGATGTCGTGAAGACATAAGTGTCTATTAATATGCACCCTCTTACATAATATGCATTATATATTAACTTGTGAAATATAACTTGAATTGATATTTTGGTGATCAAGTGCTATTAAGCAATTTAATGGGGTTACGGGAAGGAAAGGTCTTAAACACCAACTTGGAAGCATCTCTATGTAAGTGTCTATGTATTACTTAAGTCTTTAAGCTGCTTATGTCTTGGACATTGGACTAATTAATTAAGTATAACTCTTTGTGATTTCCTTTGCTCGTGTGTAGTGTCCTAAGCAACCGGGTGGTGTTGAATGTGGATATTATGTCATGAGGTACATGAAGGAAATAGTTGAGGACACAACCCTTGCATATGAGTCGCAAGTTAGAATACTTCCTTCTATTTCAATTAAAAGAGCAGTTGGACGATAATTTTGTGTACCTACAGTTTGTCTTGGTTTTGTCAGGAATCTATCAAAATTTTATGTGAAACTTTAAATTTATAAATTGGGGCAGTGTGAATTCGAGTAGGTCTATTGGCAGGGTCTTGCTTAGTTTTTATCTTACTACTTTAAATGTAGGCTTGTTAAATTGGGGTAGTTGGCTGATATATTTTTAGATGGTTTTCTTTGTACAGTTCTAACTTCTAAGTATAGGTGCAATGATTGTGCTATCTATTGTTAAGTGTTTAATGATTGGACCACCTATGTAAAATATGTTGGTTCTTGTTTTGGGGACAATCAAATCAAATATAAATGAGTAGCTTGTCTTTTGATTTGATGACCATGGTGTTGAAGCTTTCCAATTTCGAGTTATTGATAATTGGGATTGATTATGAATTTATGATTATAAATAATTGGGACTGATTGAATTAATAAAGTAAGTGGGAAACTTGGAAAATGGAATTACAGGAGGAGGGGATAGCCTAGGATACTAGTTCATATAATTCCTGTGGGATCAACCTCATTTTATGTGATCTATACACCATTGGATTCATATACTAACAGTTTATTAAAATAAATCAAAATTAGAAAATGAGATCAAGTGGTTATTAGCGAAGTTTAACATATTGACAAGAACAAGGCAAAGTGAAGAGACAAACTTGGACAAAAGTCGTGGATCGAGAATAACATACTTGGACTTGTCAACTTCATGTTTATCATAGGTGATCCCGCTCAGTTGTTTTCTTGAGTCGACCCTTGTTTTGGTGATTCCCTCTATGTTGTTTGGAGTTAGTCACATGAACTATTTACCTTTATTAGCTTTTACAGTAGTGTTTTTATTTTGTTTTGAAATCTTTTTTTTGACTATTTTGATTTACGAGTCTTGTATTTATTTTTTAAGGTTACTGTTGGACACATTTTATACCATCTTTTTATACAATTATTCCCTCACATAGCTTGCTTGAAATCGATTTTTTTTAGGTTTTTGTTTATTTTTGTATTTTTAGGGCATAATGGAGAGAATGAGCTGAAACGTACAATTTTGGAGATATATTTGGGCTCCCGAATACACAAGAAGGAAGAATGGACCAAGAGAGACACAATTAGACAACTAGAGGGCAACAAGCACACACACAAGGCCCACAAGGAGCATCCACAACCACCATCACTCAAAGCCGACCCACAAAACTCCAAGGGGCACCACCATAAGACCTGCTGCACACGGTGGCCCAACTATGCACATACACCACTACGAGGCCCGATCCACCACCCTTGCCGCCTCCTAGTGACTTACCGCCCTAGAGGGAGTGCACGACAAGCTTTCCTTGCCACACACCCCTTGCCGCGCCTCCTACTTGCTTCCCAAGTTATTTCTCCTAGCACTGCTAGGAAATCTTCCCCTATAAAATAAGCAACTCACCTCTCATTCTCACATCACTTCTTAGAATTCAAATTTCATAGTTAAGAGAGAGTTGAGAGAGGAGAAGGCGCAAGAAGAGAGAAAGAGAAGGAAGAGCAAGCCGCCAGCCTCCCTAGCTTTGTTCTTCATTCTTCTTTGTACTCCAACTTTTATTTTTATTAATTAAAATACTTTTTTCTTATTTAATCTTCTATTTCAATTATGTCTTTTCTTTTCTTTTTAGTTATGGATCTAATCCATCTTTTTACAAAATTAGTTAAGAACTTCATTGCCATGCTAGAACTAGGATGAAACCCTAATTCGAAGTTCTAAAGAAACCTTAGAAGCATGATAATTGTCTTAACTCTAATTCAATTATTTGCATATGTTAAATTCTTAATCTTTTTTTTTAAGTTATACTAGTGGTTTATTCTCAAAAATTGGTCGTCCAAGAGTCTAATCCATCTAGTTATTGTTAGGATTTGGTGTGCAATAATCAAAGACATTAAATTCACAAGTAACAATGGGATTAGTTTTGTAAAGAGTAAAGGATGCTTTGTCTTACCGCTATAATTTACATGTTTTTTTGTTTCACAAAGCTTAATAACTTTGTATATGTAAACTTAGGGTAGCAGGTTGTAGCTATAGGAACATGTATAGTTAGTAGCTTTGTTGAGCCAACCGAAGCCTCCAGTTCTTGCTTAAGAAAACATAATTTGTTAATAGCAGTCGCCACTAGGCACTAGCGAAACCAAGTTGGTACGCAAAACTTTAACTTAGTTAGGGTAGAAATTGAGATTTAGGATGGATTCTGAACACTAACATGACAATGAGAGTTATTTTATGTTTATGCACTTAGGATAGAACTCACTTCATAACCCCTTTCTTTTTATTGCTTTCAATAAATGCAAGTTTAGTGAATTAGTACTACTACCAATTTCATTCTTCGTGGGATCGACCTCGTACTTATACGCTATGCTTACCTCAAGCGATTCATATATTTGCGAGCTACAACTTGGTATTTATTTATAAATTCCAAGTAAAACAAGTTGTACAAAATAGTCAACAGTTACCGTTAACTACTGTAACCTTGGGGGGTTGGTATTTTGTGAAAACGTTTTTAAGTTATCTCTCATTTTTCCTTTATGTACTTAAATACTCTAATCCAACCTACTTTAAATCCAAAAAGATTAACCTACAAGGGTTAAGGTGTCGGGTATTCTCAAGATTGGTGCCTTTGTTGTATGGCCGGTTTTGGGGTGCAACGATAGATTTCATGGACAACTCCCTTTGGTCCACTATACTCTCCTCTAGGGTTCATTGATTCATTCAAAACCATGGTAAGTTTATGAATGATTTGCCCATTTTGATATAAGTTGATAGCTTATATTTTAAAGTATGCTCTCAAAATCAATGTGATTAGCTTTCGTGCACCACTTTCAACACCTTATTCAGAAAATACATCAAGACACAAATTGGTGACTTGTACAACAAGTGACTAATGCACATGTCTTTTCTTTCAAACTCTTGGACGATGATAGCCAAGTGGTAACTTTGACTTTAAGAATATCTCGACTCTAATCTTTTAATTAATGGGTTCCTCAATCCTTAGTATACCATGTGGTTAGAACGAGTTGAACAGAGCATAATTGGAAACCAAATGAGCTTCCGGTAGACCAAATGGGCCCCAAGGCCCATGAACAACATTGTACGGCCCATTAGGCCCATCTATTGCTGAGAGTCACATTAAGGAGAAGCAGAGATGACTCGACATGCATGCAATCTCACCGGAGGGGCAATAACATGTTATGTATGTTTAAACCCAAACACATTTTTGTTATTTTTTGAATTTGTAAAATGAAAAACCGTTTTATAAAACGATATCAAATGCACCATAAACCTTCTAGAATAATTGATTAGTACATTATGAGGAGGTTAGCCAAGCCAATACATTATGGGGAGGCTACGTGTGCTTGTGCGAAGCGGGGACCCATGATTGATCAAGTGGTAGTGATACGGTATCTCAATCGCGAGTTCTTATTTCTGTTTATCATGACATTTTTACTATAGATGCTATTTCTTTTAATAGCTGGTCATAGTTGTACCATTGTATATCGATCATCAGGTATGAATGATTTGTTATGAAATTGCATATTTATAATCATATTACTGTATAGCCGAGTCATAAATATTTTGAAAGAATTTCAAAGTAAAAGTTTGAAGAACTTGTTTTGGATAATTTAATAATTCAACAAAAAAGAATTTTCATTATATTTTTCACTGTGAAAGGTTTTGTGATTTTGAAACTTAGCATATAATTCGGGTTGCATTTGTTCCATATGTAATCTCAAAGGATTGGTTTTGTTATAAAGTTTTTAATTAAGTAATGCTTTATTTCTGTTGCTCATTTTTATCTCTTGTCCAACCCAATTTTTGAAACAAAATGGTTTAACATATTCTAAGGAACGTGAGATTTTGACACACAAAGTATGAGGGTTGTACTCTCGGGATCTTAGGATACGTGCCGCTATGATGTGCACATGATTCGATGATCGACATCAAGGTTACCCTAAACTATCGTAACTTAGGGGGATTGGTCATTTATTAAAAGTATTAATTTCACTCTCATTTTTCCGCAATATATTTAATTACTCTGATCCAGTCCATTTTATTTAAACCAAAGGCTTAACCTAATTTGAGGGTATTTAGTTTTAACTCTTGGGTTACGGAGGTTAAGGTTTCTGAGTATTCTCAAAGTAGTGCCACTGTTGTTAGACTTTGTATTGGGCTGTTATAGTGTTGCACGGCATATCCTTTAGTTGTGGGTTAAGTGGAACTAAAGTCAGTCAAACATAATTGACTGAATACCCTATTAAGATGGACATTACTGTTGTAGTGTGGATAAGTTTTGATGAATATTTGACTGGCTGCCACTATCCCTTAATAGGTGGGATGTGGTTAAGCTGAGTGTATATAAATTTGGGTCCCTGTACTTGAGAAAATCATGCTTAATATTCAGTTCTTGTTACCTATTGACAAGTTTTAAGCTCTAGGTATACTAAAAGTACAGAAGATTCAAACTCTTGATTTGCAATTGTCGAAATGGCTTCATCAGGTAGAATTTAATTGTTGTTCTTGCTCTTATTATTTTGATTGTTTAATTGATATGAGTGATTTATTTTCAAGTGGATTAACTGACTATGCAAGCTATTGCTAACATGTGGTATCAGAGCTAGACCACTATGATTTGAATCCTCTTTGTATAAAGTTTTTTTTTTTTTTTTTTTTACAGTATGAGTTTTTAGCTAAAACGACACACATACTTGTGTCATGTTGATGTCGTTTTTTTTACTTCTAAAAGTCAATGATTCAGATAAAAGGAATTACCTGAAAAATAGAACAGGGGTTGTTTTTAGTTTCACGAACATGGGTTTTCTCCCAAATCCATCAAACCTCAAAACCCATTTAAATCAAATGATTTTTTCGATCTGGCTTGTTTTGTTATTCCTTTGATGTTTGCCGATTATTGATGTGGGTTTTTCTGTGCCCTTCTCCACTGATTGAAAGTATGAGTCAATTCAGTTTGTATTTGATGAGTTGTTATTTTCATTGAATAGTTTATAACCTTTATTCCGCTGTGCTTAGTTCCCTTCTCTTTTGTTTTGATATAAAATTTGTCTTGATTCTACGAATTGTCTTGAAACTCACAATGCACGTTTTCTTGAGGATGATGATGCAAGTGTCACAAATAATTTCAGTTTTGAAGAGGAAGAAATTGTTTCAGCACCTGCCACTAATTCCATGGTTTGTGAGCTACCATTAAGTGCAGCTGCAGTAGTTGAAGATCATGTTGTTGTCCAGAATCAGCCTGATGCACTAGAAGGATTAATTCCTACTCCACCCACCACAGAACAGCCGGCTATAGAAGTTCCTAGAAGGCAGTCACAAAGACAAAGAAAACCTGCCATTCCCGCTAATTATGTTGTATATTTGCAAGAGACAGAGTATGCCGGGGAAGATGAAGACCCAATTACTTACAAGGATGCAATTCAGAGCTCTCAAGCTTAATTATGGCAACAAGCTATGATTGAAGAATTAAAGTCAATGAAAACCAACAAAGTTTGGTCCTTGGTAGATCCGGGTAAACAAGTGAGGAGCATTGGTTGCAAATGGGTCTATAAAACGAAAAGAGACTCACATGAAAATATTGAAAGATACAAGGCTCGACTAGTTGCAAAAGGATTCACCCAAAGGCAAGGCATTGACTACACTGAAACCTTTTCTCCTGTTTCTTCCAAAGACTCTTTGAGAATCATACTAGCTATTGTGGCATATTTTGACTTGGAGTTGCATCAAATGGACGTCAAAACCGCCTTCCTAAACGGTGACTTGCAAGAAGACATTTATATGATGCAGCCGCCTGGTTTTGTTGAAAAGGGGAAAGAGAGTTCAGTTTGCAAGCTCAACAAGTCTATTTACGGACTTAAATAGGCTTCTCGTCAGTGGTATCTCAAATTTGATGAAATAGTCACTGGTTTCGGTTTTGCAGAGAATAAATTTGATGAGTGTATTTATTTAAAGGTTAGTGGTTCTAGATTTATTTTTCTTGTCTTGTATGTTGATGATATTTTATTGGCCAACAATGACTTATCTCTCTTAAAAGACACCAAAAACATACTTTCTCAGAATTTTGAAATGAAGGATATGGGGGAAGCCTCATATGTACTTGGTATTGAGATTTCAAGAGATAGAACCAGAAAACTTTTGGGTCTATCTCAAAGGGCATATATTGAAAGGATTTTGAGTAGGTTCAACATGCAAAACTGCTCGGGTGGTGAGGTTCCCATCAGCAAGGGTGATATTTTCAGCAAGGAGCAATGCCCGAAAAATGAAATTGAGAAAAGTTCAATGCTAGACAAGCCTTATGCATCTCTTGTAGGCAGTCTCATGTATGCTCAGGTTTGTACTAGACCTGATTTAGCCTTTGCTGTAAGTGTTTTAGGTCGATTTCAATCAAATCCAGGACTGCATCATTGGATTGCTGGTAAAAAGGTGCTTAGATATTTGCAGAGAACCAAGCATTACATGCTTGTTTATGGAAAAACAGAGAAACTTGAGATTATTGGATTCACTGATTCAGACTTGGCAGGTTGTAGAGATGATGGAAAATCTACTTCTAGTTCTCTATTCTTTTTAGCAGGTGGCGTTGTTTCATGGAAAAGTGCAAAGCAAGGATCAATAGCCACATCCACTATGGAGGCTGAATTCATTGCTTGTTATGAAGCTACTAGACAAGCCATCTGGTTGAAGAACTTCATAAGTGAGATAAAGGTTGTAGATTCGATTTCCAAACCAATAAAGATCTATTGTGACAATCTAGCTGAAGTTTTCTTCTCCAAAAACAACAAGAGAACTTCTGCATCAAGATTAATGGATGTCAAATACCTACTAGTTAGAGACAAAATAAAGGAAGAACAGATTGTGGTTGAACATATTGACTCTAAGTCAATGGTTGCTGATCCGCTTACAAAGCCTCTACCTGTGGGAGTTTTCAAGGGGCACGTCAATCAAATGGGAGTCATAGAATCATTTGATGCAGCTGTTTTGTGGGAGCAAGCTCTCTAAGTTAAGTTTGCATCTTATTTTTCTAAATTTCCTTCTATGAGATTTGGTTTCTGCTCATTTTGAATAATAATAATAACTTCAACGTTGTATTGTTGAATTATATCTTGACTAAAACTCAAGTTAATTCTGTTGAGTTTTAATTAGCAATAAAGCAAGTTTTGTAATAATTCACAATTGTTAGTTCATGTGAATTGCCTTGTTTATTTGAGAGCTTCAATTTGAAGCATTTGGCGGTCTCTTTTGGAGTCATAAAGCTGGACCAGAAACGTGGGAGTTAACTGTAAGTTTCTTTCATGTTGCTTTTTCACACTTAGTCTTTTATGCCATGTGTATTTAATTTATGTTGCTAGTAATCATAGAGTGCGAGTGTAGCTATAAATATTACACTAAGTTTTCTATGGTTCTGTTTCATGAATTCATTAAGGCCGGCATATTGGGTTTAATTAGTTTGGATGACTGAAGTGATCACTAAGGAGTTCTGCTTGCTTACAATTGAGAATATGTAGCATCACTATTCCACGCCCAAGTGGGAGAATGTTAGACTTTGTATTGGGCTGTTATAGTGTTGCACGGCATATCCTTTAGTTGTGGGTTAAGTGGAACTAAAGTCAGTCAAACATAATGACTGAATACCCTATAAAGATGGACATTATTGTTGTAGTGTGGATAAGTTTTGATGAATATTTGACTGGCTGCCACTATCCCTTAATAGGTGGGATGTGGTTAAGCCGAGTGTATATAAATTTGGGTCCCTATACTTGAGAAAATCATGCTTAATATTCAGTTCTTGTTACCTATTGACAAGTTTTAAGCTCTAAGTATACTAAAAGTACAGAAGATTCAAACTCTTGATTTGCAATTGTCGAAATGGCTTCATCAGGTAGAATTTAATTGTTGTTCTTGCTCTTATTATTTTGATTGTTTAATTGATATGAGTGATTCATTTTCAAGTGGATTAAGGCCTTCCACTATGCTGCCGGAATGTGTGACCCAAAACCCATTTTGGGCCACAAATGGGTCACACCTTAACACTATGGGCCGGAAAATGTGACCCAAAAGAGGGTGTAACCCAAAGTGTAACCCAAAAGAGGGTTTCAGTGTGAGCCATTTTGTGCTGTGACCCAAATCCACCAATCAGCCCACGTGAAGAGAGAGAACCATCGGCTGGGCAAAAAAGCAGGTGGGCCCCGCGCCTGACAGCTCTGACGCACGGCTGCTGTTGCTGACGCCTGGCTTCCTCGGTTGCAGCGCCTGGCTTCCTCGGCGCTTGACGCGTGGCTGGCTGGTTGACTCACCAACGGTCCAGATGAGATGACCGTTGGTGATCAACGGCTGCTGCGTTTTGCCATTTTTTTTTTTTAGATGGGCCGGAAATGGATCAAAGGCTGAGATTAATGGACCGTTGATAATCAACGGTCCAGATCGGCCATATTCTTTTTTTTTTTAACAAATATTTAATAAATAATTTAAAATAGATATAATATCCGAAAAATTGCCAAAAAATTTCAAAAAAATTTTAAAAAATTTCTCAAACCCTCCAACAGCTATATTTTTAAATGGGTCTATATATATCACACAACACTCATATGGTTTCATCACAATTTACAACCTTTGTTTACCAAATTTACACNCGTGATTACAATTTTATGCTTGCTTATTGGAGGCCGAGCGAATGCGTGCAAGCGGTGCAAATGATGCCAATGTGGTAAGTTTTTATGCATTCATTTAT
>QANW01000298.1:638437-679255 GCA_003254865.1 Dryas drummondii
TGTGTTTATAATGTAGCATATTTATATAATGATATTATTATATTGTATTTTGTTTATCTATCAAGCATATTTATATATTTTTATGATTATTTTTGTGTTTATAAATGTAGCATATTTATATAATGATATTATTATATTGTATTTTGTTTATCTATCAAGCATATTTATATATTTATTTGATTATGGTTTTTGTTTTGTTTATAAATGTAGCAAATTTACTATTTATTTAAGTTATGTTTGCATTTCCACAAGAAAATTTATATATTTTAATTTTTATTTTATTATTGTAGTTTACGCAAGCACTTGAAGGCTTTCGAAACAAGACTGGATTCAAGTTTCCATGGGTGCACATTTGGGAAAAAATAAAGGAAAGTGCAAAGTATGCTGCGGTTCATGCTCCTGTTCGGGTTAGTGATTCAGAGACCCCCGCCACCGACGATGCCGACACTCCCGCCGATGATGATCCCGAGGAGACCGATCCAGTCATACCACTTGGCGAGGACGAAAACCCACCACCATTCCAACCAATAGGTTCCTCGCGGCCAAGGCCACCAGGGAGAAACCATGCAAAACGGGCCAAGGCAGCCGAGCCCGTCCAAACTCATATGGTTGAGGCAGTAGATCATTATAATGAAAATTCAAGGATTTTCATACAAACGAGAGTTGACAGAGAGCGTGCAAGGAGTGAAAGAGACGCCGCAAAGGAAGCAAGAGAAAGGATGAGGATCGAGAGGCAGCTAGAATGGGAAGAACAAAATATTATGGGCCAAGACCTCTCCAAAATGAATGATGGGCAACGGATGTATTGGGAGCAAAAGATGGCTGAAGTCATTGCAAGGAGGCAAATGCGTGCTAACCACCATTCGGAGTGCACTCCATCTGGATACTACCCGGATCTTTCCAACCTCACTCACTCAAACCAGGGGTACCCGCCTAATAATTAGAATTAGACCTTGCTCTTTAATTGTGTTTTTTAGTTTGAATGTTAATCTTGTTTTAAATTATGTTTGCTCTTTAATTGTATCCTTTAATTTGAACGTCAATCTTGTTTTAAGTCATGGTTTGCTATTTATTCAATTCATGTTTGCATTTCCACCCAACATTGGATTCTCCCTTATTAACCACAGACTGATGCATGCTTTACAGTAGAAAAGACTGATGCATGCTTTACAGTAGATAAGACTGATGCATGAAATGACTACACCATCATAAAGCAAATGAATGTGGACCATTCATTCCTTATCTCAAATGCAAGTGGTTTCAGTATAAATACCACTATATTTACCATGTTACACTCAATCTTATTTCAGGATCATTTCTCATTCCATAAACACCCAAATGAATACTTTGTATGTGTATTCATCCTCCTCCTCGTCTTCGGACTCTGATGCTGAATGGGATAGGGAAGAGGATGGAAGGGAGATGGTGGGTAAGTTGATTGTGTCAATGGGTCATACCGTCGTCGCCGGTACACCAAGGCATGGCGGTACTTCTTCAAATCGCCGGTACACACACCGGAATCGAGAAGCCGCCCACGAACGTCTCATGGACAACTACTTCATCCCCTCGCCAATCGAGGACACCGTGACTTTCCGCAGACGATACCGCATGCACCAACCACTATTCAATAGAATTCTCGAAACGGTTTGCCTCCAGGATGAGTATTTCCGGCCAACAGTTGATGCCGTCGGTAGAGTGGGTTGCACACCTCACCAAAAGGTGACTGCAGCACTGCGGGTGATGGCATATGGCATTCCATATGATTTGGTCTCAGAGTCAATGACCATTAGCCAAACCACCATACGACAGTCATTCTTGAAGTTCTTGAGAGCCATCACTGACGTCTTCGGACCAGAGTATCTTCGGAGGCCTACCCCGACCGATTTGAGGAAACTTTTGCGAAAGGGGAGCCGTAGAGGATTTCCAGGTATGATTGGTAGCTTGGATTGCATGCATTGGGTATGGCAAAATTGCCCAATGGCCGAGCAAGCTGTGTACCGTGGGCATTATCGTGTCCCAACAGTTATCATTGAAGCCGTTGCTGGGTACGACACGTGGATATGGCATGTAAATTTTGGTATACCTGGGTCGAATAATGATATCAATGTGCTGGACTGTTCTCATCTCTTTGATGATATGATTTCCGGCCGAAACCACAGGGTGAAATTCATTGTGAATGGGATAGACTACACCATTCCATACTTTCTTGCAGATGGGATCTACCCTCAATGGTCAACTCTTATCACTACATTGCACAGTCCCGTTCTTCCCCACCATAAGTTGTTTGCCGCTCGACAAGAGGGATACAGGAAGGATGTGGAGAGGGCGTTCGGAATTTTAAAAGCCCGGTGGCAGATTATAAAACGACCTGCTCGTTATTGGCGTCCGATTGAGCTTGGGTATATCATGAAGGCGTGCATAATATTGCACAATATGATCGTGGAGGATGAGCGCCCTGAGGATGACGGTAGGGATGACCCAATAGACCCAGAAGCGAGCACTAGAAGGGCAAAAGCTGAATACGAAGGTGTAGAACCATGTCCGACCGGTGCCGCTCGATCATCATTACCTGAGATGAATGTTCGTCGGAATTTGCTTAGGGACCGAAATGTCAACGAATCCCTAAAAACTAATTTGATTGAGCACATCTGGATCCGAGAGGGGAACCCACCACTTGCCCCAACATATTGACCGAATAAGAAGTTCGATTCATTTTCTGTCATGTCGAATGCAGTTGTTGTTGTTGTTTTTTCTTTAAATCCTCGTATTGTTCTTGTTTTTTCTTTTAGTGATCATGTTGTACTTGTTTTTCCTTTAAATCATCGTGTTGTTTTTCTTGTTTGTGGTTGTTGAAGTCCCGATGTTGTAAGGCTTATGTTGTCTAATTTATGAAATTTTCTTATTTTAAATATATTCAATATTGACCTTATTTTAAAGATCTCATTAAAATAAGATCACTAGAATCATTTTTATTATACTTTAAATTTAAAATTATCAATTAAATATCACTTAATCAATATTAGGCATATTTTAAATATGTATAAAACACTGTGACCCAAAATGGGTCACAGCACCATAAATGTGAGAATTGGGTCACAGCACTATTTGTGACCCAAAATGGGTTTTGGGTCACAAAAAAAGGCTTTACCATAGTGGAAGGCCTAACTGACTATGCAAGCTATTGCTAACAACTGTGACATACCAGAATTGGGTTTTACAATTTGGCCGACACATGTGGTGCTACAACCAGTTCTTTTTTTTTGGTCATGGCTACAACCAGTTCATCTTGTCAATTATATTCAAAAATGGGGGGCTAAGTGGGTCTAGGGGGGCTGAGGGGTATTTAGTTTGAAAATTGACCAAAAGAGTCATAAAAGTAATGTTTAAAAAAGCGGGGTTATAAAAGCAAGAGGTGGCTGACTGGGTCATTAGGTTAAATTTCCCAAACATGTCAGCCTAAAACAAAGACATAACCATATATATTAGCCACTAACGTGTCACACTCTGCCAAGTTATCTCAATTAGGCAATATACTAAAATAGATGTGTTATATTAAAAAAAACAGCATAAAGTATTTAACTTTAACACAACTCCCGCCTTGAGTCTTAGACCAGCGTTTTAACTTGTGCAGTCCATAAAAATACAAAAAGAATGATAAGAATTCTGAGATGGGAGGAAGGTGAATGCTAAGTCTGGATTTAATGATCCGACAAGGTAATTTTCATATGAAAAATTGACATTTATACCAAATAAATTAATATGCACACACATACAAACAGAATCTTGGTGCAATTACCACTTTGAAGTCCAACTGCTGAAATTTGTGATAAGCAATAGCAGCAAAAGAACAGGAACCAGAGCATGAAAGCAATTATCAATTTGTTACTATAAATAGGCTTGTCATGTTCTAGGTGTGTATCCATTTCCCACAGCCTCAATTTCCAAACATAACTTCAAGGAAGATGAATTCCTTTTACTACAAGTTTCTTCCCTTGCTCCTATTGAGCTTCTTCAAAGACCTTTATGTTTGTGTTGCTGATCCTACTGATGGATTCACCCTTGTGCCACTAACAGAAGACAACTTCAAGTTACAAAAACCATATAATGAACCACTTGATGATCGTTACAGTTACAAAGATGGAGTTCGCAGTTTCTGGATCTACAACAATGACAAGCCCTTCAAAACAGACAGCACAACCAGGCCACGGACAGAACTACGCATCGCGGTATATACCTCTCTCTACCACTCTGCATACATATTCATGCAAAGAAATGCTATAGTCTATAATATAGTCACCTTTCTATCGACCATTTCCTCACCATGCATTTCCCTCTATGGCAATACAATTATAACTAGTTTTCTTACTCGGGTTATCATGCAGGGACATGACTACTCTTCTGGAATTTGGCAATTTGAAGGCTATGCTTTTGTGCCAAATGGTACTTCTGGGGTTACAATGGTGCAGATCCATGGTGCAACTGAGGGAGCTACATCTCTACAACTAAGGATGTATGATGGAGATATCAGATACTACAGATACAATTTAGTAGCTACTGATCTCTACGAAAAATGGTTCCGAGTAAACATAATCCACAATGTTGACAAAGGGAAGATAATAGTTTTCATTGACAGTGTCCAAAAGTTTGTGGTGAAAGATCAGGGACCAGGGGACCTGTATTTCAAATGTGGGGTTTATGCTGCACCATTTAATTCGAGTAACTACATGGAATCAAGGTGGAAAGAGATCAAACTTTACAAAAAATGATGGGAATCAATATTAGAATATTTCTATTTACTAGCTTAATTAGTAGCTAAATGTACTGTTACACACTATCTATTTAATGAAGTACAAAACTATGGTTTTACTAGAACTCATACAACCCTCTCTCTTGCTTCTATTTCGGTTAAAGTTGATCTTCAAGTGGAAAAATAGTTTTGACAACCATACAGGAAACAGTGCAAGATACAAAAATATCCTAACCATCCAAGTTACTAAATGAACTTTTTAATTATTTTTTTTCAATAAAATTTCTGAATAAACTATCTCGAGGTGTGATAAAATTGATGGACTCTTTCTATAAGCAGTTGCTAATATGCTTCATGATTGAAGTGTTGCAGTGACTCAACCAATCTTATTCCAAATATGTGATGAACTATCTGAGATCTGAGCAGGGTTTCTACAAGCAAACATCAGTTTGTATTTCATGATACCTCCAATCCATATCTGTAATTTGTTACTAGTCTTCAAACCCATAAATGTGTGATTTCTTTTTTTCTTTAATGAATATATATAACTAAAGAAGTACAAACAGGAAAGGTTCAAGAAATGCACACAAGAAGTACAGACAGTTTGTGATGGCAATCAAAGGAAAAAAATTGTTAACCTGCGCCATATTTATACAAGGTAGTAATTGGCATACCAGCTTGAGCCATGCATCCGGTTGTTATCTACATATAAAAATCAATTTGTAATAACAAAGCTGTTATTGCCAAACAGGATTGGCCTTGTCCTGTCTTAAGACTAAAGTGTTCTTGCAAACCAAGATTCGAGCTTGCACCTCGGAAGCGGGAAAATTAGAATATCCCACCCAAAACCAATTGGTAAAATGTGGATAGATCTAAGATCTTACATATTACTATGCCAGGTTGACATACCCGATATGCAATTCACATTCTCAGCACACCCCTCACGTGGTGTGTAATAGGTGTTGTCGTTGGGCTCTTACACCATGTATAACTAGAACATCCTACTCAAACCAATTGGCAAAATGTGTTGAGGCCTAAGGTCCTATCTATATTGTTATGGAAGGCTTGGCATACCCGATATAGGATTTACATTCTCGAAAAGATGTTTGGGATACATCAAAACAACAAAGCTATTATCCTTTCACTCAAGCTGAGTTGGATCCTTTCCGAACCCAAGTACTAACATTTCTTAAGTCAATAATATTGGCACAATGCAAATCGGGGCAAACAATGAGAAACAGGGAACCAAAAATTGATTTAATTTAGTTAAGCTCAATGCAGCAGAATTATATTCACACTTGTCAGTTTTTCTAACTGAAAATGAAGACTGAGGCAATCTAATTCTCTTACACAAGCAGTGAGAGAAACCTACCGGCGTGTGTAAAACAATATAATCAATCAAACCCACACAGGGAACCCATAAATGAAATGAATGAAATGCCAAATTAAAATGATATGAATATTAAAAAAAAAAACAAAAAAACAAAAAGAAACAAGTCTATACAGCAGTACAAGATAAAGCAGGACTCCTACAACCCACATGGCGGGCAGCACCACTTCTCAATTTGGAGAAAGAACCACTGCAAATTGCTTGGAAGTTCATCTTCCTCTGAAGATGCAGTTGGCATTGGTAGCTCAGGAGGCAAATGTCGGTGAAATGCATCAACTGCAGCTGCAACACCATCTTCATTCTCTATCAACTTTGCTATTTCTAGTGCTCGAGATTTAACCTAGGATGGTTCAAGTCCTGGTTAGAACCAATGCATGTGATGCTATGTTGATGCAGCATTTTCAGAGTAACCAAGACTTTCTCATACTATAAAAGAGGAAAGCTCAACCATATATCGTGAGATGGATAGGAAAAAAAAACACTACGTGAAGGATCAGAACAAAAATAAGGTCACTGCTGTGCTTGTTTATTTTGATAGGAAAGGTCACTGCTATGTGCTTGACTAGGATGAGTTGAGCACCC
The DNA here is from genome assembly GCA_003254865.1 of Dryas drummondii. Lineage (NCBI taxonomy): Eukaryota > Viridiplantae > Streptophyta > Magnoliopsida > Rosales > Rosaceae > Dryas > Dryas drummondii. The sequence goes on from QANW01000298.1 coordinate 645,157, forward strand.
AACAATATAATCATTACAAGGGTGCTGTGCACTTCTAGTTAAGAAACAATAATTCCTGTTGAAACAAACAAAATGTAGCAAAAACATCAAGTTTTATGAAATCATTTCATGCCCATTGTTAGCTTGATACTTGTTTGGCTCATTTCCTAACAGGCAACAACTTGAGCATTTGAGGTCTAATCATGTCTAATACTACTCTTGTTGATTAGCTTATATGGACTTTAATACAATAAGAACCAGATACTAAGAATGAAGAGAGCAATCACATCACAATCTCAAGTTGTCGTGACTTCGAGAAATAACTAGAATAATGAACTGCATGGGAGTTGAGACTTGAAAATTCAAAATAGTACAATTATTTCTATATGCCACTGTACCCATCAATTTCTTTAATGAGATTTTTTTTTTTTTTCTTTGGCTAATTCTTCATTCAAATGATAATAAACATATAATTTTCAAAAGGATATATATTTCGTTCATGAATAGGCATCAGAAATACCTCTGGTTCCAGCATGAATTTAATAGCATTTGAAAGGCTCTCAATGCTGAGCTCAGATATAGGTATTGGTACAGGTCCCAGCCCTTTCTGATGAATCCTATCGCCCCAGAAGAACTGATCTCCAAAGAATGGCACTATGGTTGTTGGACACTGTATTTTGTAATATTCCATTAGATAATATTCAACAAGTAAACATTGATATTAGTTTTCATAGATCATTGGAAATGGGTGATCAATTGTAATTGTATGACTAAAAGTTATCTTCCATCATATAAAGGTTGAATCACTCAAATAAGTTCCTTTCAAAACCCTGATGACAAAATACTTTTCTTTTTGTTTTTTTTCTTAGATTTGAATTGAGAAACTACCCCAACTCCACCCCACCCTTAACACCTGAGCCTGGCCCGGGTGGCTTCATAAAAAAATGTCTCAGAAAATTGTAAAGATAACTCCCAGAAATCAAGGATATTTGAATGACTACACTGACTGAAAAGAATTACCCCGGCTCTTAATCCTGTGGCTGTGGTCCCAGCACCACCATGATGGACCTGCATATTTGTGGTAGTATAGCTTCAAGTTAGTTGACCATCCCTAAACCCTAAACCATAAAATATTTAACAAAAGCATGCAGTAATAATCATTCTCTACAACTTTATTCTATTGATTTAACCATAGTTTATAACGAACGATCACTCAGAAGTTGTCCAGTTCCTCTACAGGCTACAGGTAGTATTAATTAGTCAAAAAAGAAACAACAAAAATGGAACCATTTAGCAGCAACTATCTAATCCATATGCTACAAATTAACAATTCATAAAAGTCACCCATGTCTAGAAGTTCCCTTAAACTTGACACTCACCACTGCTGAACATTGAGGAAACAGCCAATCATGAGGGCAGTCCTCCAATAGGAAAACATTGTCAGATACTTCTGTTACTGCAAGATGCAAATCAAATTAGAGGAAAAAAAGTCTTATGCTATTTGATTATTTTAAAGCAAGTGACTACAACTGATTGTCTTTTTCCTTTTTTCTTTTTTGTAAATACTACTAGAACAAACATGTAGTTGGTCACCAACAAAAAAGCAAACAAACATGAGTAGTCAACTAAAAATTTAAAACACAGAAAGGAAATATAAAAAATGTGAGAGAGAGAGACAGAGAGAGTTCATACTCTAAGGGCCCATTTGGTTCAAGTTTTGGAGGCTTGGGAATGAGAAATCAATTCCATTCCCACGTTTGGTAAATGCAGGGATGGGAAATGATTTCCTGGCCAATGGGAATCTGATGCACCCAAAACAGGGAAAATGAATCCCTACTTCCAACTTAGGTTTTGTTTTCCCTCCTCTTGGGAAAGCATTTATTACACTTTTTCTAGACAAATACACCCCTTCTAATATTTGAAAATACCAATTATACCTTCATTCATTATATATATAATAGATGAGGGTATAATTGAAAAATTGAACAATTTCTATTTCCAATTCCTGCACAAACCAAACATGGGAATGAAAATAAAAAGGTTATTCCTAGTTTACTTTCCTAGCATTACCAAACACAGGAGTTATATCACCATAACATTCAAATCTCAAGAGTTGAAGAAATGATACATAAAAATTCTATATCACCATAACATTCTATTAATCAATTTCCTGTTTCAGGTCTCCTGATGACACAATTCCATACATAGCCAATGGGTGCTTCAAAGCACCTAAGAATAGAGAACCCCATTCTCTCATTTCTAGTAGACATCTTTGTGCAGAAATATCAATTATGGACTACTTGAGATTTGCTGCTGTCCTTGTTCTTTTTCCTTCTACCAGGAGATAGAATCAGATAAATGGATTGTTCTGCTTAAAATAATTCCAGTGTTGGGGTGGAAGATGGGGTAGAAAAACTTTGGGATTGAGTTAGATTTTGCTTACCCTTGTGGGCATCACTTTCTGCAGAATTTAGGGGGATTTCCTATTCAATTATTTTGCTGGATTTGCTAGCTGTGGTGGAATGATGCTTGCTTGTTGTGGTTCGGTTTGTTCTTTGCTGACTCTTATTCTGTTGTTAGATTAGAGTGTTTGGTCCTACTGTTTCTTATTGTAAGTTGCTAGTAGATTTCTCAACCACGCATTGTACATGGCTTTTGAGTTAATACATTTTTGTTTCTTTTAAAAAAAATAAAATAAAATAATTCTAGTGTTTTAAATAATTTGGAACAGAAGTGAAAATTAATGACAGTTGCTTCTTATTAATAATATTCCAGAATGTACTTCACCTGAGTGCATTCTTTGTTATGCAAGGCGAATATCCTGGGACTAAAGAAAATTTCTTTCCATTCTCATTCCTCAAATGTATTTTAGTCAGCAAAATGACCACCTAATGTTAAATACTCCCATCACCTTAATGAAATTCCCCAGCTTCCATTTCCATCTTAATAATATCTTTTATCACGTCTCCCTTTCAACTACATGATCCATCAAAGTAGCATCCCAAGAAAAAAAAAAATTAGAACCCTACTGCTACTTGCCAAAAAAAAAAAATAACAAAAAAAAGCAAAATGTAGGGAAAGAGGTGACTCTAACCATAATGATGATATAGTCAGTGCTATTGCGACAGATACATTAATTTATAAACCAAATTATGTATTACTTGAAACCAGTACACAAATAACTTAACCATTCAGTGGAATTTCCAAGAAATTTACAGATGAAAAGAAGCATGAAAGTTAATTAAAAAAAAAAAAAAGACACTTACAGTTCCCCAGGTCCCCCCAACCTCTATCAATTATTCCTCTCTGTCCTGTATCTTTCAACGCCTCCAATATAATATCCGTAGTTTTCTTGGGATCCTCAAGGGGCTTAACAAACAACAGGTGAAATTTTGATTACAGTCTTTTCAATATTTATGATGAAAACATATTTTTCAGCCATAAATGTGAATCATGACTAAGAATTAAAAGGTAAACAGAAAGAAAGATGGATATGAAAGTAGTACAATATAAGAAAAAACTATCAACCACAACGGCAAATATCTAGTCGCTAATTCCTCATTAGTGCAGACAACCACCCTCTTCAGAAAGAAAATGCACTTTATTGTGTTCATTATGACCATACGGAAATACATGCAAGGACAGAAATATAGTGGTAGAAAATTCAAGTATATGCAAAGGCAGGAACATCCTCATTTTCAGAAATGATTGGTAAGATTAGCTATTAAACCCATTGGTAGAACTTATCCTTCCAAAACAGCTTGGTGCCCATGTACTATACTACATATTCCAGAGGTACCCAGGCGATGTGAAACTATGCTAACATTAGCAAGGTACCAAAGCTAATATGCGCTGGAGTTATATATTAACTGTCCTAATGATTCGATCAAAGTTATTCAAGAAATGATTGTGCCCCCGGATCTAGATCCTCTATTTGTTTTGTCTTTTCTTGTTTTACCTTGACTTTCAATCTTAACCATGTATTTATTATCCAAGGATAGGGAGCAATAGGATAAATGGATTCATAGCACTTTTTGATTATGAGTGGAGAAACATCTATTTATTTACAACCTTGGATTTATATTACACGGATAGGATTGCAACAAGCAAAACAAGGACAGCGGAGAATCCAAATCCTAGTCTCCCTCCCCCCGGTCCATCCAGATTCTATATAAGATTAGATTAACTAGAATTTACCCTTCTTTATCTAACAGAGCAAGGCATCACATACAGGAGCTTATATCAACATGGTTTTTTTTCAAATATCATAAGCATTTTTTTTTTTTTTTTATCTTTTGATCTTTTTATAAACGATAAGAACACAAGACACCTGCCGAGGATTGTATCCCGGAACTCACCTCCCACCCTTATTCATAAGGGAGATGATGTGACACTAGGCCCAAAAGGGCATTGAATATGCTATACAGAAATTGAAATGTGATATATATTGTAAAGCTACATATATTACATAGGCATCAATGATTAACTATTCTTAGTCAATGTAAGCCCTTAACAACTTGATTGTGTACCAAGTTCAGGCCTTGATTATTCTTATCCCTAAACAATAGATGTTGTACCAACTACAAACTCAGAAGATAAATGACATGTTAAAAGACCACAAAAAGAGAATGCTGTAACTAATCTAAAGAAATTACATGGTTATTCATTTGGTTGAGAAGATTAGTCAAGGAAAATGTTCTGCAAATTATCATACTTTTTGAAGAAAAAAAATGACAAGAAACTAACAGAAGAAAATTTATAAATAAAATAGAAAGGAAGGAACAGACACTCCATTGTGTATTACTTCACACAGTTTTAGTGAGATCACCATACCATGCTTCCAAAGCCAATGTATATAGGTTTTGGCCCTTTTTGAATCCACTGAACAAACTCATCTTGAGGTTGATACTTCGACCCAAGGTTTAAGAAACAGTAACCAACAACATCCACTAAAGGGCCCCAATCTGAAAATTTTAAAAAGAAGTCAAAACCTTCCAACAGAACATAGCAAAAACATTGCATTAATAAGGAGTTAAGACTGATAGTGACTGAGACAGTGGGTGGGTGTGAAATGGCAGATGCCATATTCACATTGAGATGAAGTTCATTAAACTTTAGATTCTAGAGTGAATAGTCTCTGTGTAACCATTTCCTTCACTTTAAATACAAGTAAAATTTTCAATTTCATATTGTCAGCCAACATGTCATCATCGTTGCAATAAACTATTACAGCCATCCGCATGTAAAGAAGATAGCCACTCATAATTACCTAATGGTATTCAATGCATGAGAATCTCCTTTCTAACTGTTAATTATCATTATTCCAGTTATATGATAGGACGACTATCAAGTATTTGATGTAAATTTATCATTAAAACAATCAGCTAATTACTGTAAAATGATTGGATAGTGTACACAAAAGAAAGGATACAAAGTTGACGTTCAAAAACTTGATTTAATTGTTATTATAAATAATAAACAATTACTACTTCTCAAGAAATTGGGGAAGAAAGTGTTTTGAAATCGCTAGATTAGCACGAAACCTAAGATCACATGTACGTGCTGGCAATTGCTTTGCAAAGGAAAATAAATCTTCATTGTCAGCTTCATTAGTACACTTTTATTATTGCATAGGAATTGGCATTGAAGAACTATCATTGTCTTAGTTTGTCACTAGTTTTCTACAGTATAGATAGCGCAATTAAACAAGTTTCTTGGTACTCAAATTATAGTACCTATAATCACATAAAAAAACAATGAAAAATAAAATAAAACAAAAACTCAGGGGAAAAGGAGAGATTATGGGTTCTGCTTAAGAATAGATGGCAGTCTATACAAGTATTAGCCGCAAATATACAACTCCAATTTTTTGTAGGGTAACATAAGGTCCACAAAAGAGGAGGAAGATGCAGCTTTTCAGACATGTGCAGGAAAATAATTTTTTTACTCCACTTAACATAAAGGCTCAGATGTAGAAAGAACCTAATATGAATGAAACATCTCAGCTGTAGACAATTTTCTACCCAAATTAAAATACACATCTCAGCTGTAGACAATTTGACATAACCTAACAAGAATGAAATATCATAAATTGCTCTCTATGCTCTATGTTGCTTGAGCAAAAGGAGTAAAGAGGAAGATAGCATCATCATCAAAAGCACGATACCACAGTTTCACTGAATAATCATCATATCTATTACTGGCACAAGGTGATGAACGCATTATTTAAATCATTGATCCAAAAGCTTAAGCTATCAGAAGAGGGACCAACAATATAAACCAAGAATAACTCAACGGCACCGCACTAACTTTGGGGGAACAAATGATACAGAGCCCTAAAAAATGTTAATATCAACATTTCTACGCACATTGTGACTAGTGGATGATATATGATACTTACGAAATTACTTACCACTTGGCTTTGGCACAAGTTGAGGGCTCCACATATATCCCGTTGGCAAATGAGATATTGATCCATGGTATGTGCTGAAGTATGCAATAGGAGCAAGCTTCAACTTCTTTTTCCTGAAGTCATTAATATATCCCCTAATGCCCCACCATATCAGTAAATCCACAACAATATATGAAAGCTGGATGTGGCAAGGACAAATGGGAATAGGTTTGTCAAGAAATTAGTCCAGTGGTTCAAACATATGAAAATAAAATAAATAGAAGTATAACACCAAACCAAGAACATACCCAATAACCAGCACTTTGAGGTACACGTGCCAGTGGATGAGGAAATTCATAAGTAGGCCTGCCTATAGAAGAGATAGGTAAGATGGCATAACACGGAAAAGAGTTCCACACAAAATAAACCAGCATTAAAGAACATAACATGCTTTTAAACTTCAAGTAATCAGCTTATTTTTAGTAATTTCATCATGTGAACTTAAAACCCCAATGTAGTCCATGTGATCAAGAAAGTCTTCTTCCAACTTTTCCACTTCCGTGTGGTATATATCAAATAATTATATTTGCATATACTTGATACCTAAGATCCAAAATAAGGAAGAAACTTATGAAGGTAACGGAGGTAATCATAGGCCTTTAGATATCTATCTACGGTCAGGATTAATATACTCAAATGAGAGAATTCTAATTCTAGCCATGAAAGTGTTTTAATCTTGGATCTAAAGAAACCTCTAAGTTGCCTCCTTTTCTTAGCCCCTTACCTAGAGATGGACCACGCATATATATCAAAATGTTCTCTTACTGAATAGTCTGGCATCTTTTTTAGAATGTGAATCTGAACCACTGCTCAAGTGGATTCTTATTGAACGAGTGATCTAGAATCTAGCAGCGTAACATGCCATAGTGTCTGCCAGAAGAACATTACTCTATACACATGGATAATATTAAAGACACATGTAAAAAAGTGAAAGTGGGCCTTGTTATTGTTGACTTAGTACAAATGCTATCCTAACCACCACTCTGGTTCTAACATATAGATTCTTGAGGAAAAAATAAAATTGAAATACATCATATATGTATATAAATTCAGGTATTTATTGTTCTTAGAGATTTAGTTATATTTAATTTGTAAACAGTATTTTATTATGTATCAAAAGAATGCAAGGAAAATGTGGTTAAAACTCACGTCCATGGCATTGTGAAGAAAATATGAAGGGGTACTCCAAGAGCTTCAGCAACATGCGTATGTCCTGCAACCCATATCAAATATTCAGAAAAGTTTCTGATGATTGAACTTTATCTTTTTATTTAAGAAGAAAAGGAAAAGGTTAAGTATAAAGTTCATAAGTCGCACTTTATCGTTTTCTATAACAAGAGGAAAAGGTTCAGACTAAGTTCATAAATGTGAATAAACCACCCCCCCTCCCTCTCCACCCCGCACTAGGAATTAGCAACCATGGATACAGATCTAGTTACTTCTTAAAACCGCACCAGAAATAAGGTTCCATTCTCCTATAAATAGTTTATACTTCCCAATTAGTTCAGGCCCAATATATGTTTACAACCTTCTGTTACCAAGTATATATTCCAGTGCATGGTTTGCAAGCACTTAAGTCTTCAATCCAGCTACTGTGATACTCCCCTAGATAAATGGTAGGGAAAACAAATTCTGATTTCAAGCTCAACAGGACCCTACATCCAATGTATACTACACAGGAGGATCCATTATAAAATTTCGATTGCTCTCAATTAGAATAGTAAGGTATAAGAACAAAATATGGTGTAAGATGCAATAAGTCTGAAATGAATTCTTAACATCTACATGTATGACATAACATTTAGAAAAACAAATAGGACCACAACCGTTACATTTTATGGTCAATAAAAGTTCATTCTAAACCTGAGACTGTAATAATACTTACTTAAGGGAAAGATAATTGAATTCAAGGGACATCAAATATTCAACATTCAAGTACTCACCATAAGCAGGAGGGTTTGCAATAATTGCCTGTGCCTTAAAAGGCACACCAGTTTCTATATCTGGTCCTGTGCATGCTGGAAGAAGAGATTCAATAATAGCCTTCAGTTGCTTTCTTTGTATAGATATTTCTCCTGGTCCAGATGGAATGAGACCTTTATTTCTGGCCATATCTAAAAGTAAGAGGCACTCAATTCCAGTTAGTCAATAAAGCATTTGAGGGGGCAATTGGGAACATTAAACCTATTTATACATGTTAAATATGGGCCAATTAGTGACATAAATGAGAGCTCCAAGGGATGGAATCTTGAATTTTGGAAAAAAACAACCAATAGCAATTAGCTGATTTTGAATATTCAATTGCAGTCTACTAAGATAGAAGGAATTCTAACATTAGGGACCTCTTACATCCTGCCAAGACACGAGGATCACCGCCCAGAGGATAAAATTCTACACCAGCTGCCTTTACAAATGCACTGAAGTTAGCATGAGTTGCCAACCTAACATGATGACCAAACTCCTGCAAGAAAATATCAGTGTCTACAATAATTAAAACATACAGAAAACATCTAGATAATTAAGGTACACTATTTTTCAAACAATGGACATAGGAATATGGCAATGACATCTAAAATTTATTATACCTCACAGCCTAGCATCAGCAATGTCTACCTATACAGGCAAGAGTTATAACTATTTCATAACAAGGTCAAAGTTCCAATTATTGACCTCTCCACCATCCTATTAGCACAAAAATTTAGAACTGATGTGATATTCACATAAAGTGGTGGAAACTAAGCTTTAGGATACACTCAGTAGACCAACAAAACGATACCTAAGTAGAAAACTCACAACTGAACATCTGAATAATGAAACCATGTGTTACAAATGCACAGAGTGTATGTAAATTTACAATAAATTATCTAGCAATATGTTCATGGATCATAAATGTAACCTTGCTTGATAAAATTTTGTTTTAGAAGCAGTTAATTCTTTCACAGTGAAAAGCTATGATGATGTTAAAGCTACAAATAGTTAGGAAAAATGTGAGTAAGAAATCAGTTGCGTGATAAGACAATTATTTTAAAATCAACCAATTATGTTGAACATGCCTGAAATCTCTTTGCCATGGCCAGAAAAGGCTGTACATCTCCTCTTGTTCCAACCACAAGAATGGCAATTTTCAACCTTGGAATTGGTTTTGTGGCACTGGAAGTCATATCATCAAGATTCATGGGTACATCTTCAACAGTGTGGAGCTCTAACAATTCAGAAGCAACAGGCGCACCTTTATCTAAATCAACTTCTACCGTTCCATCCTTTTGTATCTTGACCATCTCAACAATTAGCTTTTTCTGAAAACCAAAACAAGAAATATAATGATCAACCAAAAGGAGACCAAAACATGAAACATGAACCACAAGAAAATGTACAAGAGTAAATAAAACCCTCTGCAAATTTTTTTGATAATGAATTGGGAGAAGGTGGAGGGTAACTAGCAGCCACAGTGGTTGCACCTGCTAGATTAGTTATGCCATTATTCCTATTTGATCATCACGTACTGAAGCAGTATCAGATGCTGTAAGACAGGGACTATGTCATACACTCATACTTTGCAAATAAATTTAGGAGACTGCATTTTGCATGCATCTATTCAGCATGAAGATGCAGTTGCATCAAAGAAACTAGCCCAAATAATCATGTTTGTAATGTTTAAAGCACATCTGGTGTACCTTCTTTAGTTAGACAAATGAAAAGTTATAAGCAGATATGAGTACGGGAGCTCACAAGTCACAACCACAGGCATGTGATTTTGATATCTACCTTTTCACGCTCTGACAGCCTATCCAGCTTTAGGTCATGCCTGGGAGTCTCCTTCTTCTCCGTCATAGATCTACAGAATCTAATCTCATGATCACCAATTAGCAAGCCTTTGTGAGTGCCAACAGGTGAAGTGATGCAATGATCCAAGCCTTCATGAACACATGCTTAGGTATCAGTGAGCATATATCAGTCACATACACTCGACCAAAAAAATATATCAAATACATGTAAAACAAAAGCAACAAAATAACATACGGCAAAAGGGTCCTAGCATGCTGTTAAGGTCCAGCAACATCTGGGGTGGGCATGAAGAAGTGTTGGGCTCAATTCTCACCATCAAACACTAAAGTATATGTCCCAAACTTACACTGAAACTTCCTGTCTGGGACTAAATTCTAGACGAGATCGGTTACAACTAAAATTTAGCTCTCCTTTTTTTTCCTTGATGAAAAAATTACCCTAAACCCCAAAATCATAAACACCTTTTGCATAACCTGAATAACTAAATTTTAAGAGGTGTCACTTTTATGGCACAGAATGAGGTTTTGGGCATCCCTGTGGGCCACAGCAACTATTGAATTTAGGGGCACTCCATTTTTTATCCTTAGTCCAGATTAGGGAGCTGCATTTTGTTGATTCAAGGCTTGTTTTCGGGTTGTTGAGTGCAGTTTGTATACTGTTTTTTATATAGAGAATGTTTTATAGTGATGTCCGCGACCGGACAATTATATTGTAACTCATTGACTTCTATTAAATAAATTCTTCGTTTCTTATCCAGAAAGATTAAAATTATAAATTCCAAAGGAGATCAGAACTCATTGAGTAAAAAAGACCACCATGCTTTCAGGATCAATAACCATTGTATCTACACAATCATAAAGAAAACAGTGGATTACCGTTTCAACTTTTCGAGGTAGAAGAAAATGCTGAGAATGATGATATTGTAATCAAAACTTAAGTATATTTATTGGACAGACAAATAGAAGGTCTTCTCCTTACACATAACACATGATTGAGGGGAAATACAAATAGAAGGTCTTCTCCTCTGAACCATATCACAAGTTTTAACCCATCCCATGAGAAATTATCCAAGCTAATGGACGTAGCTTAGGAGGCACTTTAGCCTTCCAAATTACAGAACAGGCAATAATCGGATTGAAATCACCATCCATATCTAACTAATCAAATCATAATCACATCATAATACGATCCATTGACAAGCTTAGTAACAGGGTTGGCACAACAATAAGAATGGATATAGTAATATTATCCTATAAAACCCCTCTGGCTCCATTTGGATTATGAGATTTCAAATCTAGCAACTTTCGTTGGTTAAATAGTTTGAATATATTGTGTGGGAAGGAAATAGAAGATATACTTGGTCTTCTTTTTTTTTTTCTTTTTGCTATGCTCTACCACTTCAATATAGTCATCTGTATTCCAAATTCTGACTTCTATTTACACCTTGGAGGAACATACTAAGTGATTTCTGATTTCTAAGCTATAAAGCCTAAATAAACTTCCGGGTAAGCTAGATGAATACTAAGCTAGGACACAAAGCTCCTTTGTCTATTGTATATACAATAAAATTCAACAAACTTTGGTTATTTGGTGATACTTAATTGCAAGTTTCTAGGCCAAAAAAGAAGTTATTCCATTTTGGCTACAAAAAGTTAGAAGCATATGGTTCGCAATAAAGAGAAAGACCCTTGTCGATCTTTTTCACTGCAAGGCTTCATTTTTACTCCTCAAATGCATAGCAAACAAAGAAAACATAAAAGCAACTATAACTCAGACTACGTGGGCACTGACCTTTCCGAGGTGAAGAACCAACATTGAACTCTTTTGACTGAAAAATCTCTAAAACGGAAGAGGAAGAGGGCCGCACCGAATTTGTCTCCCGATTATCTTCCTCGCGGAAAGAACCTGCATCCAATTGTTTCATTTGAAGACTTATTATCCATTTCTACTGATTCATAAATACCACTAGTGTGCTGAAAATCCTTACTCTGTTCTTGGCTGCTAACACCTTCCTCTTCAAAACGTTTCAATGGATGGTCAACCCCATTACTCCTCATTGCACCTGGTTCACAGCTTCAACAACAGACACCCACCAAACCCCAACTCCGAGAAACTTAATATCAGTTCCTACTATCTAAACATTTAATGTGCAATGTGAGGTAACATAAACATCAACTAAACCCACCACCTGACCCCAACTGCAATAACTTATAATATCAGTTCCCAGTATCAAATGAATCTACTAAAAATTGAAGCTGAGAATGTGAAAAATCAGAAACAACAAGAAAACCCCACCAAAACTACAACTCTCAAACCTTCCAGAGCAGTTCCCAACATCCAAAACCTCAAATACAAGACAGAGAAGAGCTTTAAAAAAAGCCACAAAGCACACCAACAGTCCCACAAGTTTAAAAGCCTTCAACAACAATACCCAGAATCGAAACTATCGAAATTTAGCTGTTGCATAAGCAGATCATTGACAGCTCTGCTGCTAACTGTACTTTGACCGAAAACAGCAACCACCACTAGTACCAGTCAGTCAAAGCATAGACTGTTTGGTGGCCAAAAGTTTAAACCACCTTTGAATCTCAAAAGTAACACCCAAATTGAAGAAAAGTTCACATTGAGCAAGAGATGGGACCGAAACGGAAAGCAAAGAAGCCACAGAACACAACCCAATTTTCTGGGTACTAATTCTATGTACAAGAAAAAATATAGCTCTTCAACTCAGGTGCTAAGCAAGTCGAGGAATTGCTTGAAACAGTGAAGAAATTTAAAGAAAATTTTGGGTCTTTGGGACTTGAGAGGTGGGTTGGTTATATTGAAGAAGCTAAAGAAAGGAGACTATAAGGAAGCTTCATGTTGTCTGAGTTTCACAGAAACAAGACTCCAGAAACTTAAGGACATTACTGTACTGGCGACTGGCAGGCTAGTCAAATTTTTTTTTTTTTGACTTTATTTTTTTTTTTTCTTTTCTAATCAAGTCAAAAAAAACACTATTAAAGTCAAATTTTATATGTCTATACTCTATGCTCAGTATAACATTATAACATTTACAGTTGATTTCCTTAATTAAGAAAAAAAAGTCATAATTCATGTTGAAAAAGTTCATATTTAAGTGTTCGAATGCTCTTTATGAGTACTTGACCAAAAAAAAAAAAGAATGCTCTTTATGAGTGAACTCATTGTATTGAAAAAATTATTTTGTATAGCCTAACACTATTACGTGATGTAACTACTAATACACATATTATAATATATGTAGACGATAAATTTTTACTATTAAAATATTAATAATGTCCACTCAATTGTCATACATGGATTTGTTACACCACATGACGGTATTATAATTATAGAGACTTAGAGTACAGTCCATTTTATAAGTCTTTCTTAGATTAAAACCGATAATGATTTAGGGGGGTGTATTCAATTAGGATTTTAATGGACTTTTGTAGAGTTTTTAAAAGTCATTGACTTTGGTAGAATTAATGGATTTTTAATGACTTTCATAAACTCCACATAGATTTTGACATAATTTTATTTAGAGTTTCCCTGACTTTTCTCATATATTTTGAAGGATTTTTATAAACTTCTAATAACTTTGATATAATTTTTTATTATTTATTTTAGGATTTTTCCAATATGTTTTTTATTTTTTTGTCCTCCATGAGTGAGTGGAATGAGGATGAGCTTCAAGATCAAGATGCATGTGTTATAAATTATCCTAATATTGCAAACAATATAAAAAAGTTGGGACTAAAATTGTAGGGACCAAAATTATTTTGTTGCATAATTTATTATAAGTGTTCTGAATTTTATTTTTTTATGTTATTAAACTATCAAATATTGTGTTTTAACGAGTTGTTAGAATTTGTCTAATTGAATTAACAGGTTAATAACATTATATGATGTGGTGTTAACATTATTTCTCAAATTATGAATATACAATCTTGTAATTTTGTTGAGTACTTAAAAACTGTGAAGTGGTTGGTTTGAATATCTTGTTTGTACCATGATGGGTGAAGAAATAAGGGATTAGGGGGTTTAGCATCACTCTTTAAAAAAAAAAAAAAAATCACTTTTTAATAGCTTTTTAATATTTGAAATCCTTTAAAATCTGCAAGGGGAACGCTGAAGAATTATTGACTTTGATATAACATAATTTACACTATAAAGTCCATGAAAGTCTTTTAAAGTCTATCATTTAATAAAGTTAATGACTTTTTGAATACTATGTCACTTTTATAGACTCTTTAAAAGTCTTAATTGAATATCATAGACTTTTTAAAAGTTATGATTGAATACCACCAGACTTTTATAAACTTTTTAAAAGTTTTGATTGAATACCACCAGACTTTTTAATTCCACCAAAATCATTTAAAATCCTAATTGAATACACCCCCCTTAGGGTTTTTAATTAAGTCTTTTTATTTTTCTTCTTTGACGGCTTTATATTAGGTTTTAATTCCAAGATTTTGGGCTCCGCCCAAAATCTCGGAGTTAAAACCTAAAATGCAGCATTTACAAAGCCCACACTACACTCTAAGAGGGGAAATACCCTTCAAATCGGAAAAAAACTTTATTATGAATTAAAATTATTTTCTTATAAATTAAAATGACTTTATTATGAATTAAAATGATTTTCTTATAAATTTTAAAACACCCTCGGTCTTCATCTAAAAATTATTTTTCTAGAAGACCTAAGTCTAATTATCTCTTATAATTATACAAAATAATTACTAATATTATTGAATTTATAATATTTTTATGTAATAGTATTCGAACACTCAACGCAAACACTAAAAAGTGTACCGGCTTCAATTGGTTTTAGCGTGTAACTTGTTTTGTTCTCTCTTTTTCTATAAACTTATTACTCTTGATGTTTTATTTTTATTTAACTTGCAAGTATGCAAATCATTATAGTATAGATTGCATAAATACAAGGTCAATCCCACAGCCATTGTGGAAAACTAATTTAAACCTTTGATTTGCCAAAATCTAACCTAAAAAAGAGATTAGAGGTTGTATCTTGGTATAAACTAAAAATAGACAAAAATAAAGTGCAAGAAATTAAATTAAATGGAACTAAAGTGCGAAGAACTTGGTAAAGAAAAGAAATCTAAAGAAATAAAGGAAGAATGCTAAAAAAACTAACAATTTAAAGGTTTGGAATTTAGACAATGATATATGGTATCAAGATCTTAGATTCCACACCACCATTTAACAATCCTAGAAAATATCTAACAAATTCCCACAATTGAGAGCACTAAAAATCAATTTGATACTCTCTCTCAAAGGATCTTTCTATTTTAAGCACTAAAAGTGACTCTTTTATGGTAAGATCTTATTTTGCGTAAAAAATTACAAATTCTAAGAATCTCAAGTGAACCAACCCTAAGGAACTACAAGGAATCAAAGAAATTTGTATTTAAAAGTTTAAATACCAAGCATAATGTGGAAAATGAGACCTAACTACCAATGATACATGGCATCAAGGGTCAAAGACTATTTTTCCCATTTAATAAACAAGATCTATATAAAATTTAGGAATACTAAGGGAAATTTGTTAAATAATTATCTAGGATGTAACCATAATGATGTTTCCACCTCAACCTTGATGAGGAGGCTTAGAAACCCACCATAGTGGATTTCATGCTAAATAAAATAAAAGACATGAAAATAAATAAAATAAAATGCTATAAAGAAAAAGGGAAGAAGAAGGAATAACTAAAGATTCATAATTAATATTTAAATAAAAGGAAACTAAAGTTGCAATAAAATGAAATAAATGCTCAGATTCTCTCATACATCACTTTCTAAAATCAGAAAATAAATTCAAGCATGCCCAAAATATGGGCTCTAGGGTGCCTTTTATAGCCAACAATACAAGAGAAATAAGAGGAAACATCCAAGAAGTTGTGGAAAAATATCCTAGGGTAGGAGGACACAAGAGAGAGAAAATGCCACAAAAAGCAGCTGAAGACACCTAGCCTTGGACAAATGTCGCCGAGCAAAAGGAGAGAACAAAAAAGGATTGGGGTTGGGCTGCGCTTGCATGAGAGAGAAAGAGAGAGAGACACAGGAATGAGGGAGGCGCCCGCAGCTTGGCTTTGTTGGGCGGCTTCGCAGCTCACATGGGTGAGGAATGCTGACAAGTGTCACGCGGAAAGGGAAGGAGAGCTTCCCTTGTGTTCGTTTAGCTTCCAGTGGTGGTTGGGTTGGGCTGAGTTTAGGCTTTTCTTTTCTTTGGGCCTACTTTCTTTCTTTTCCCTTTTCTTTTTGGGCTAAGTATTACCACTTTTTCCCGTTGACATTGTAACGAAATCTCAATTCCCCCACTCTTGTTTCAATTGTCTCAATTTACCAGCTAATAGTATACCCTGTGTTCCAATGTCGGGCATTCGACTACTTAGCATTCGTTAGCCTTGCTGACGTGATGCCTACGTGGCATGGCATTTTGGTCATTTTGACCCGTCTGGACCACTTAGCATCCTTCATTTTGCCATATAGACCCAAAAGTGGGACCCACCCTTTTAATTTAATACAAAACTTAAAAATTGGGGAGGGGGAGGGGGAGAGGGTGGCCTGGGTAAGAGAAGGAGGTGGGGGCTAGGTGGAGGGGGATTTTTTTCACATTTGTTTATTTTTATTTTTTATGTTTTGTATTAAATTAAAGGGGTGGGTCCCACTTTGGGTCTATGCGGCAAAACAAGAGGTGCTGAGTGGTCTAGACAGGTCAAAATGACCAAAATCCCATGTCACGTAGACGCCACGTTAGCAAGGCTAACAGATGTTATGACGGAATTGAGCCGAAAGGGGCACATTGAAACACAGAGGATACTATTAGGTGGCAAATTAAGACATTACTTGAAACAAGAGAGAGTGAATTGAGATTTTGTTACAATGTCAAGGGGAAAAAGTGGTAATAAGCCTTTATTCTATCACTTGGGCTTTCTTCTTCCTTTCCTTCATTTCTTTCTTTTTGGGATTTTCAATTTAAAGTCCTACGAAAATAAATAAAGAAAACTAATTAATAATTAAACTTAAGAAATTACTCTAAAATAAGTAAAACCAAATAATATCTAGGAAAGAGAATAAAAACTAATATTACCCAATATTTAACTAAATAATTAAAACAGAAAATCAATCACTTAAAATACTAAAAAGTAAGGACTAAAATTTATGATTTAGAGGTAAATTTAAAATGTGTTAAACAATTCTCAAGGGTTTAAGAACTCTTAAAGTTAGCCAAAAGGATGCAAGTTTAGTTTGTTACTCAAAATGTCAAAGACAACTAAGTAATGTATCCACAATTGTCGAGCATTCAACAACTGCATCTACATCACGTCATCTGAGCATAAGGGAACAAGGTTCCACCGATGCCTATAAAGAGTTTAGGGTTAACTTTAAGAACCGGAAATCAAAAATATGAGTTTAATTTGGAGAAAAAGAGTAAAATGATCAAAACACCCCTAGACCAAATTGAATGTTTAGGGTTTACTTCTCAAGGTTTCACTAGTCCGAAACTAATTCGAATTCAAATGGATTAGTAACTAACGAAAGAGTTGGGTCAAACCTGTCGAGAAATCGATGACACAAATTTCGGTGAAAATAAATAAAATGATCGAAATACCCTTTTAATCAAACAAGGTCTAGGGTTAACTTTCCGAGGTTATTTTTCAACCGAAATCAATCCAAAGATTAAATGAGTTGGGTATAACAAATGGAAAGGTCAAACTTGTCGGTAATCATTCATTTAGGGTTTCAGGTTGGTTTAGGGTTCGGTAATCGGAGCAACATCGAGAATTTTCTAGCCAACGAAGTCGATTCAATATTATCAACGAATCACATTGGTACAAGGCATGAATTTCTGAGCCAATGAAGTCTATTCAATACTATCACAAACATACAAGGGCTATTCAATTTGCATTTCCAGATTGAATTCTAATTCTATAATCAAACTAGTTTCGAATTGAAGGTTTCCAAACACACACAAGCTTCCCAACAAGATCAACAACTACAAGGCGTTTAAACAGGGTCTGACAAGGACATAGAGGCCATGGGTGGTCGAAAATGGGCGACAACTGCCGCAAACGGTGGATACCCTAGATTGTCTTCACCTGAAAACTTCCATTCACAAAGATTCAAGGACACACAATTCAATTCAAACAGATCCGAAAAGTTAGAAGTATTAACAAAATTGAAGAAAACAATGTCTCACTAGCCACTATGCGCGTTGGAGCTCATGGTGGCCGAAGGTTAGGTTTAGGGTTTTTCATTTAAATCACAAACCGGTGTAGGCAAGCACACCAATAGACAGAGGACACCAAGGGGAGATGAAGTATGCCGAGATAGGGCTAAGTCATTGTCTGAATCCCAGAAATTCGTCAAGAGAAGCCGTTGGCTTCTAGTCTTCAATCCACTGCAATGGGTGGTCGGATGGACGAAGGTAACAATGGGTTTAGATCGAGGAGGGGAAGTTGTATGTATTGAGAAGGGGAATTTTTCTGTACTGGATATAGGCCGGGATGCCATCGAAAAAGCGAGATCGTCGCTGGAATACCCAAAATCGGCTTTAGGGCTTCGATTCAAGTTATTGATTGGGTTTCGAGAATGTGAAGGGCAAAGGGAGGAGAGATGAGGATAATGTGGTTTTTTCAGCAACTGTCGTCGAACAATGGCGCATAAGCTGGATACAGTTGCGTGGTGGAGTGAGGGAGAAGACAAAGGACAAAGATGAGAGAGAGAGAGAGAGAGAGAGAGAGAAAAAAAAAATGGGGGGGTGACTAGGGTTTTCTAAAAAGAGGGGGAACTCATGAAATTAAAATACTTATAACTTTTAAATTGTAACTCTGATTCAATCACTGTTCACGCCTATGCAATTGTAGAGTCGAAATCTACCCAACTCGACAAAAATTAAAGTCAAACCCAAATATATAATTTTAGTTAAAATCAAGTCAAACTTTAAAAGAATTTATAAAACAAAAACATTTATTTAAAAAAATAATAATTTTGTAAAATCCCCAAAAATATTTTAAATGTAGATAAATAACATGAAATACTTCAAAACCTTTTTTTTTTCAAAGTCTCAAATAAAATTTGAAAATTTTCCAAAGATTCACAATTACTATTGTATTAAATTATTTTAAATTCTTAGATTAATTAAGGGTCAATGCGGAAAACATAATTTATATTTTCTAGACATTAAAGTTTTAGTTTTATGTGCAAAGAAAAGCCATATGTCAAACAAAATAAGGATAAGGTCCAAAGAGAAGGCAGAAAGAAAAGACATCTAGCATTTCTCAAAATAAAAAAAATAATGTTGGTATGATAATAATGAAGACCAATTATGTCACTATGAAATTTATCAATAGTCATCTAATATATTTTTCCTTTTTTGGCTTTGAATGAATTAAAATCAGTAATGCTTAATATTTTTCTAATTCATTTTGGCTGCTTTGAGGTCAAACAAAAACGGTAAAGGTTGTAGCCCCCACGCTGAGATATCTTTTTCATACAAGAGAGAATGTTTGTGGGACTTTTTTTCTATTGGATTTCGTGCCTTGCAGTGCAAAAAAATTTGTACTTTTAGTGCTCTAATTGTTGCAAGAGCAATTCTTGAACTTTTGGAAATTCCATGCATTGGGAATAGACAAATTCTGCTGAACTACAATCATTGCAAGATTTCTTGCACTGCCACCAATAGGGGTGCGAACGGTACGGTAACCGTATCGAACCTTTAATACCGCTTGCCGACCGACGAAGATCGGAACCTCTCTTTTCATACAGTTTCGGTAACCGCAATTATTGGTGCGGTACGGTATCATACAGTTTCGGATGGTATTGGTAATACCGAACAGTAAGCAGCCAGCTTCACTCTCAATCTCTCGACAGTAAGCAACTAAGCACTAGAGAGAGAGGTGCTGGGTAGCTGGTTTCTGGAGGAAGTGGATCAAAGAGGGAGATCACAAAACCAAAATATGAAGAAGAACAAACAGAAAGAAAATAGCAAAATAGCAGAATATGAAAAAACACAGTACAAAGAGGAAAGTAAAGTTGCAAAGGTTACAAAGAGGACAATAAAGTTGCAGAATATGAAAAAACACAGTACACAGTGCACGCCTAAACACTAAAACACTATCCCAAGTTCCCAACAACTGGACCAATTTTCTAGAAAAGGCAATAAATAAAACTAAATAATATAGGGCCTTGACTCTTGAGCCACATCTTGTTTTATGTTTCCCAAAAGAAACTTTAAGTTTAACATTTATTTCACTCAATCCCTATCTTCCTACTGTACTAGAAAATTGCCTTGACTATTGAGCCACATAAACAAAATGGGATGTAAACGTTTGTAAACATCTCTTCATTTCCTCTCAGGCCGGCGAGGAGATGTGCAGAGGTGAGAGGTCGACAAGGAGATTGCATAGGAGAATGGAGATGTGCTCGGTATTGTTTCGGTATCGGAATACCACCGATGTGGGTATTTCAATACCAGCTCCGACTCCGAATATTGCCGGCACAGATCGGTCGGTGGCTGAAACCAAAAAAGGAAGAACAAATACCGAATCGTTGGTATCAGATCGGGTCGAAAGTCGGTATTTTTCGGTAAGTCGGCAAATAAACCCAGCCCTAGCCACCAACATTGGGGTTGCTCTTATAGCATAGCCATGGTCATGGTTTGCAATTTGTTATCCCTTCTTAAAAATTTCAGCACCCAATGTTCTTACCGTTTAACATATTTTTTGGGAAGTAAATGAGGTGGCAGAATCGTTAGCTAAGAATAGGCATTCAGGGTTTGGGTCATTCACGAGGCGGTTGTTAATTTATGGGCTTTCAACTAAAAAACCCTATCTATATTTTACAAACTCAAAAACCACCATATAAAGGATTTTCACGTTTAAGGACAAAAAAATGTGTCGAGCGTTCGGTACTGTACTGTAGTAGCACTTTTTTGTATATTGTTGCAGTGCAGTTACACTTATATATCCTCTTAAAAAACTCAAATTCAAAATCTTAACCTCATAAATCCCCTAAAACATACTAAGGGCTTGCTTAGAAGTGCTTCTGTAAGAATCACTTTTGTTAGAAATACATAAATTTTTTTTGAAAAAAATCCAAGTGATTTTTGTGAATGTACTTGGAAATGCTTCCAAGTGTTTTTATAACTCAAAAACACTACTTTTTTTTTTTGTCAAACATAGTCAAAAGCGCTTTTAAGGCTTTTAAAAGCACTGTCAAATAAGCCTTAAATTCTATATATACTAAACATGAAGAGCCCGGTTACTGTTTATAGACTGTTCCGTGATAAGACTGTTTTGCTCCTGCTCTTGCTTTTTTTGGTCGCTTGGCTTGGTAGTTTCGCGGGTTAGTTGGGCCGTTTTGGTCATTGCGCTTCGTTTTTTCTTCTTCTCCTCATTTTTTCATTTTTTTACGCCCTGTGTCATCGCTTTCCTTCTCTTTTGTTTCCCCTCTCAATCTCTTTCTTTATTTGCTTGCCATTTTGCGAATAGCAGGGTTAGGTGTGGCCTTTTTGGTCATTCACCCTCCTTTTTCTTTTGAGCTGTCTGTTGTGGTCGATTTGGGAGTGGGCGATGGTTTGCTAACCAGATCAAAGATTTGCTCTCGTTTGTTTGAGACACAGGTAGCTGGGTTTTTTAACCGGATTTTGGGGTTGTTGGGTTAGTAGTCCTGAGTTGATCGTGTACTAAAGGTGAGCCACAAATTTTTATAAAACTTATTTTCCTTTTTTCTTTTTTGATCGGTGATTGATGCACGTTGTTGCAGGTGCTATTCTCGATGAGAAATTCACTGTTTGATCGTAATCTGGCATCATCATCGCCCTTGATTTGTGTTTGCGATCATGGGAAGCAATTTGTCCCTTCGTTTATTACTATTCTTGACCAGATAAGGCTTATTTTTCAATCATCTATCTCTCTCATATTCTTTTATTTGCATTTGGTGGGTGTGTGTTTGTTGTGGGTGAATGCGATCCTCAGCTGGGTGATTTGGTTTGTTGATCTTTTTTTTTGTTGTTGCATTTTCAATGTGTTTCTTGATCTTCTTTTTGTTTTCTTTTTGGTAAATATGATAATCTCACTAACAAATTTAATTGGGTTGTGTGTGAAATTTTTATTTTTTTGTGGCAGTTTTTTATGTGAGTGTTGATTTTGTGGGTTTTCGACTGATCATAAGTCTTGAAAAAAGTTGTTTGTTGGGCTTGCTATGTGCTCTGTTTTATAGAGGGGGATTGAATTATGTTGGGTTTTCTAGGGATACTAAACGAGAAAAGCCCAATTACTGTTTTTAGACTATTCCGTGATAAGACTGTTTCGCCCCAGCTCTTGCTTTTGTTGTTCGCTTGGCTCTGTAGTTTCGCAGGTTAATTGGGTCATTTTGGTCATTGCGCTTCGTTTTTTCTTCTTCCAATCTTTTTTCCATTTTGTTACGCCCTGTGCCATCGCTTTCCTTCTCTTCTGTCTCCCCTCTTAGTTTTTTTTATCTACGTGCCATTCTAAGAATAGCGGGGTTGGGTTAGCAGTCCTGAGTTGTTCGCGTACCAATGGTGAGCCACAAATTTTTATAAAACTTATTTTCTTTTTTTCTTTTTTGATCGGTGATTGATGCACGTTGTCGCAAGTGCTCTACTCAATGAGGAATTCACTATTTGATCGTGATCTAGGTTCTTCATCACCCTTGATTTGTGTTTGTGATCGTGGGAAGCAATTTGTCCCTTCGTTTGCTACTGTTCCTGACCAGATAAGGCTTATTTTTCAATCATCTATCTCTCTCATATTCCTTTATTTGCATTTGGTGGGTGTGTGTTTGTTTTGGGTGAATGTGATCCTCAGCTGGGTGATTGCGTTTGTTGATCTTTTTTTTGTGTTGTTGATTTTCTTTTTGATTTGCATTTTCAATGTGTTTCTTGATCTTCTTTTTGGTTAATATGATAATTTCACTAACAAATTTAATTGGGTTGTATGTGAAATTTTTATTTTTTTGTGGCAGTTTTTTATGTGAGTGTTGATTTTGTGGGTTTTCGACTGATCATAAGTCTTGACAAAAGTTGTTAGTTTGGCTTGTTTTGTGCTCTGTTTTATTGAGGGGATTGATTTATGTTGGTTTTGTGGGGATACTAAACGTGAAGAGCCCGGTTACTTTTTTTAGACTGTTCTGTGATAAGACTGTTTTGCCTTTGCCCCTTCTTTTTTTGGTCGTTTAGCTATGTAGTTTCGTTGGTTAGTTGGGCTATTTTGGTAATTGCGCTTCTTTTTTTCTTTTTCCCCTCATTTTTCCTTTTTTTTTTTACGTCTCGTGCCATCGCTTTCCTTCTCTTCTGTTTCCCCTCTCAGTTTTTTTTTTATTTGCGTGCCATTTTGAGAATAGCCGGGTTAGGTGTGCCCTTTTTGGTCATTCACCCTCCTTTTGCTTTTTGGTTGTTTGATGTGGTCGATTTGGGAGTGAGCGATGGTTTGCTAACCAAATCAAAGATTTGCTCTAGTCTATTTGAGGCACAGGCAGCTGGGTTTTTAATCGGATTTTGGGGTTGTTGGGTTAGTAGTCCTAAGTTGATCGCGTACCAAATGTGAGTTACAAATTTTTATAAAACTTATTTTCCTTTTTTCTTTTTTGATCGATGCACGTTGTTGCAGGCTCTATACTCGATGAGGAATTCACTGTTTGATCATGATATGGCCTCTTCATCGCCCTTGATTTGTGCTTGCGATCGTGGGAAGCAATTTGTCTCTTCATTTGTTACTATTCTTAACCGGATAAGGCTTATTTTTCAATCATCTATCTCTCTCATATTCCTCTATTTGCATTTGGTGGGTGTGTGTTTGTTGTGGTGAATGTGATCCTCAGTTGGGTGATTGGGTTTGTTGATCTTCTTTTTGTTGTAGATTTTCTTTTTGACTTGCATTTTCAATGTGTTTCTTGGTCTTTTTTTTGTTTTCTTTTTGGTAAATATAATAATGTCACTAACAAATTTAATTGGGTTGTGTGTGAAATTTTTATTTTTTTGTGACAGTTTTTATGTGAGTGTTGATTTTGTTGGTTTTCGACTAATCATAAGTCTTGACAAAAGTTGTTGGTTTGGCTTGATCTGTGCTCTGTTTTATAGAGGGGGATTGAATTATGTTGGGTTTTTTGGGGTTCTTTTGTTCTCTAAATGGGTTTATTGGGTTGGTGTAAGACCCTGTATTTTTCAAAGAGTTATTTTAAATATTTTGAGAATTTATTTCGATTATTTTGGGAATTTATTTGGAATTTAAAAAGATTTTAATTTAATTTTAAATTTTTGTTTTAAATTGGGCTTGACCCGAAAGTTGACTTTTTATTCTTTTGAGCTTGTGGTTTTGACTTTGGGCACGTTGGATAGGTTTCGAATCCACGAGTTCGTAGACACAATGCACGCATCAATCTGAGTTATGGTTTGAAAGTTACGGACTTTTGAAGTGAGTGGCAAACTTGTAATTTTTATAAAAGTGAGTTTTAAAAACCCAAAAAAAATCAGATTTTTTTTTTGGGATCCCATTTCTCTCTCTCTCTCTCTCTCTCTCTCTCTCTCTCTCTCTCCCCCCCTCGTGATCTCTCTCTCTTCGATCCTCGGTTGTCTAGCGTCGGATTTCAGCGATCTAACCGGTGTTGGACTCCTCTCCACGCCGCCGACCTCCCAGTGAGGTCCGATCAGCCAATCAAGCCGCGACGCGGTTTCTGAATAAAACTCTCAGGCGGCAACTCGACTTTTCCGGCAGATTCGAAGGCGGCGACTACCTGGGTTTTCTTCCCCAGGCCCCGGCGAGTTCAGCCGTGCCACCCCTTGCTCCGACGACCATTCTCGACGAAGAAACAACGCAAAACAAGGCCGACGGTCTCTCCGACGATCTGCTTTTTTCGGCCAAGACGTGACACCAAACCTACTGGGCTTTGTTCCCCTCATTATGGTGAGTCCAACCATGATCTCCGTTCGTCCAGAGGATGCTCCACGACGGAGCAATGAGTTCGGGAAGCCAAGCCAGTCATCGGCTTCCGCCGCCGTTTGTACGAGAATTCATCCTCGAGGTTCGTGCTACCGCTGACACCTTCGGAACCACCACTTTTGGCGGCGGGTTAGTGGTCGTTTGACCCAATTCCGCCTTATTGAGGTCCTAGGAACCCTTCTAGTTCCTTTTGGTACACGGGCTCGGGAAATCTTATTGTCGATGTCGTTATGCTGCCAGATTTGATATCCGAGCAATGGCGCCGTGAAGGGTATTTCGGTCATTTCATGTGTTTGCACTGTGAGTGAAACTTATCTGGTTATATTGTTAAGTACCGTGGTTGAATTGTCTGTTTTTGTGTGATTTGTTGCTTTATGTTAGAGGAAGCTAAGTGTAGGATTTGAATCATGAGAATGTAGTGATGAAGATTTGAGGCTAGGGAATTAATTAGGAATTATAGAGTTGCCCGAGAATAATTGCTGGATTAGAGAAGAAATGCTTATTGTCGAGGATTAATGAAAAATGATTAGGCAATTATCTTACAGAATAATCAAGTTACTTATTAAGGAAGTATTTGGTATGATTTGAGTGGTAAACAAGTGAGGGGTCATGAGCGGGAATCAATTTTGGAAGGGATCCGACATAGCTTGAAGTAAACTGAGAGTAAACTTTGAGTGATAATTAAGTGGCTGACAATCTTATAGCTGATTTCTCATGTCGAATGGTTTTGTAGGTGGAGAGTACATGTTTAAATTAGATTTTAATAATTATACTTTGGAAGCTATAACGTTATTTATGGGTGTAGCTTCTTGGTTATTAAATTAAGTGGTGATTTTGGTTTTGAACCTATGATTTAAGTATAAATCTTCTCACAAGCATGTGTTGATGATGTTGCGTACGTGGTGATGAATTTGAATATGCAAGAGGCATTATTTTGTGAAACAAGGATAGTTATGAGATAGTTTTGAGAACGTTGTGTTAGAGTTTGTGCGAGGATACCTGCCTGCTCGTGCATTGATTTGCTCTGCACGAGAAGTCTCGTGCATAGATTCGCTCTGCACGAGAAGTGGCCAGCATCCCTGCCTGCCTGTGCATCGATTCGCTCTGCACGGGAAGTGACGAGCATTCCTGCCTACTCGTGCATCGATTCGCTCTGCACGGGGAGTGGCGAGTCTACTCACCTGCCTGCTCGTGCATCGATTCGCTCTGCACGAGAAGTGGCGAGCATTCCTGCCTGCTTGTGCATCGATTCGCTCTGCACGGGAAGTGGCGAGCTTATCTGCCTACTCGTGTGGCGTGAGGTTTCAGTTGTGTAGAGCTTAGTTACCTCAGTATATGACCAACAGTTCCCCGGGTACTGGTACTAGTGTGGCATGAGGTTTCAGTTGTGGAGTATTAATTGTTCTTCAGAGGTCGATTTACAGTTTTGAGATGATTTAAAAATGAATTTGAGAAAAGGTTTTAAAATTGGGGGATTTCAAAGAGCGATGTGAGTGAAATTAGATAGATGATTGTTTGTATTTGTGTGCTGGTATTGCATTTGTTTGCTAAGATTTGGTTTGGCTAGGACTTGGTAAAGTCTAGGCTTGAATCCTTGAGAATGGAAATGAGATGATGGTGATTATGCTTCGAGGTGATTAAATTAAGACGAGAATGATTTGAGGTTGAGGTTAATAGTTGACGACTAAGAATTTGATTTGTGGAATTGATTTATTTTTATTGGTGGATTTTATGTGAATTGAGGAATTATGATTTTCTTGACGTTTGGATTATTGGTGATTGAAATATTTTTGTGGATTGTAATTTGTGATTGAGAAAGTATGGATTTATGAGGATTATTAGGTCTTTTCACTCATACGAGCTCTAGTGAGCTTACCGGGTTGTTTGTTTGAATGACCCGGTGTACCATGGATATGGTGCAGTGTGGTTATTTGTGTTTTACAGGTTAAGCAGGCTGAGGA
Organism: Dryas drummondii; assembly: GCA_003254865.1. Taxonomy (NCBI): domain Eukaryota; kingdom Viridiplantae; phylum Streptophyta; class Magnoliopsida; order Rosales; family Rosaceae; genus Dryas; species Dryas drummondii. The sequence continues at coordinate 672,315 of QANW01000298.1, forward strand.
GGCAGTGAAGAGAAGTCGAGGCAGTGGGACTCAACGAGTTTTATGCAATTGTTTTTTTACACAATGTTTTTGTTAAAATGTTTTTGGAAAAATTGTATTTATTTATGTTTATGTGCATGGCTCAAAGGAAAGTGAAAACATATTTAAAAGATTGATGTTTCAGTGTTTTACGGGCCCGAGGACCGGGGCGTTGTTGCTCCTTTTTGTACAACTTGTTTTACTTGAAATTTAGAAACGAATACCAAGTTGTAGCTCGCAAGTATACAAATCGCTCATGCAAGCATAGGGTATAAGTACGAGGTCGATTCCACGAGGAATAGGTAAATACACATCAAACCAATTCAATTTACCAATTAGAATCACCAAACACACACACAGAGCAGGGGGGGTTTGTAGATAGTTAAACTCACACACACCACATACACACACACACAATTGCAATGCTAAGAATTCATAATCCACACCAATTGATGGAAATACAATCAAGCAATTCAAGATAATGCATATAATAAAGTTCGTCTATTAAACGGTTTGGCTAGTCATTTTTAGCAATTACTCCCCTTACTGTGCATAAACTAAGAGCTTCTTGGGCCTTCTTTAGCCAGTTAACTTGCATGTTCCCTAGTTCTAAGCTAAGGCAGTTGTTACCCATGCAATAGTCGTTACGATCTGTGAGAGTGACAAACACATAGCGCATGGCTCCAAATTAATGTACTGTATGTCATCTATGATCCCTTTTCTCATGAATATTATCTTAGGATACCCACTTGTTGCCTACTGAAACTATCATCCTTTCGAGCTTGTTTAGTTTCACAATATAAATCTAGATGCATGCAACCTAAGGTGATCAGTCAAAGATGCAAAAAAAATAGAGTCAATTTAAATAGAGATCAAGGATTTACTACATGCATGAAATTAAATCACAAGTGTCACCATTGCATAACTCATAATTAAAGTTTCATCATCCAACTTAGCAAAGCAATAAAAAACTCAAAACATAATAATAAAGAAAATAAAATATCTAACTTCCATTATAATAATTAAATTCACAATGAAAGCAAGAACAAATAACTAACTAAAGAAAAAGAAGAGAATCAAAAGAAAAACAAAGAACATCACAAGAGGGTGACAGCGGCACAAGAGAGAAGAAGAGGAGAGACATAGCAGCAAGGAGGCTCACGGCAAAGGTGAGCTAGGGCTGCGGCACATGGTCTCTTATTCTCCCTCAAGTGGCGCCACCCTCTCACTCTCTCCCTCTGAAATTCGGCCTTCCCCTCTCTCTTTGAATTCTGAAAATATAAAAATATGGGAACCCTAAACAATGAGAGAATATGATATATTTATAGAGGTGAGGTGAGGATTCCTTAGGAGGCAAGGAGAAGACAAGGTGCGGCTAGGGTTTCATTAAAAAGAACATGGGCTTAAGTAAATTTCTTGCTCCTTAAGACTTCCAATTTTCGGCCAAAAGTGGGCCTTGGGCTGATTTGGTCTATTTTTGGGCGTAACTTATTTTTCAGCTCGCGGAACTGCTGCGCTATCTTCACTAAAATGCTCATATCTTGAGCTAGAAAACTCAGAATCGAAATCCGTAAAATTCTCTACGAAGCTAACATCCGTATCTGTCCAACCATATATGGCATGCTACCTGGTTCTATCTGGAGAATTACAGAATTGCTGTCGAAATTGGTGCTATATTTTCTAGGGTTTTGACTTCTTTTTCAGCTAGGATTCCTTGGGCTTTCTCTTTGTAGGCGTGATGGGCTTTAGGGATGCATGGCTTGCGCATGGTTGTATGGGATGGGCTGCTGCAAATGACGTGATGGGCTTCCTCCCTTCTAGCTTGCACATGGCTACATGACTTGGGCTGAATGGGTTGCACATAGGCCCTAGGGTTTCAGTGCATGGGCTGCCACCTTGCATAGCGTGATGGACTTGGGCTGCTAGGTTTAGGCGCATGGGCTTGCATGGGATGTGCATGCATGCATGGGCTGCCACCTTCCCATTGACTTCCATATAGGCCCATGGCCCATTTGACTTGATGACATGTTATAGTTGACCCTTGACCATTGACTTTGACTTCCCATTTCGCCCCTCATTTCCATGGATGTCCCCCACCTTCTAGAAGCTTCTGGAACCTTGACTTGATAGAGTTGACTTTGACCAACCTTTCTTAGTCCCACTAGGATTCCTTGTCCATTTCAACCTCTCATAATGACCATATTGCCCCTAGTGACTCCTAGTCTCATCAGGACTCCATTTCCTAGTAGGATTAGGTTTCCTAGTTCAATCAGGAATTCCTGCTCCAATTAGGATTTCTCATTTCTGGCTTGACAATGATGGTTCTGGGCTTGATGTTTTCTCTTGTGACTAGGAATCCTCATTTGACTAGGATTTTTGCTCGTTTCCTAGTTTGACCAGGAAATGTCCCAAAATGGCTCCATTTGTTACTATTTCCTATTTTTGCTTCATTAGACCTAAAAACACAAAAATAAGATAACAGACACCAAAGTATCGAGTTCTAACACTCTAGGTTAGGGAGTTAGTATCATAAAATAGTGTAAAATGAACACTCATCAGGCGTTACAGTTGGTAATAGGTAAACCAAGTGCTTTTGTAATAAGGAAATTGATAGCTTATTTATATTTTATATCTAACAAATATTATTAAATCATAAGTCATGTGAAAGGGGGGTGGGGTTAGGGGTGCTTTACTTTTAAGCCACCATGTTACCATAATTTGATCACAATTTGTTTGGATAATCAAAATCTGTTTGGTCATGCAAGGTTTGACAAAAGGCAAAAAAAAAAAAAAAAAAGTGTTTTGAAGTGAACTAGATAGAAGATTAGCGCTGATTGACTCCACTTGTATGCAAATCCAGTTACTGTTAAAATTCTAATGATAAGTTACATTACTAGAGCAGCAACATCATTAACATTTTGATTGTTTTACATAATTTGAATGAACAGTTTCACAATGATAATTTTAACCTCTAAAATCTTGAGTGGGCAGTGTTACATAATTTTAACCTCTGAAATCTTCATGAAGTGTCTTTTTTATTTCTTTCAATCTGATGCATAAGAGGGGTAGATTATCTGAGAGAACTCTGGTAACAGAGGGGGACCATGGCTCATATATTTCAATTGGTATAGAAATAGGTGTCAAAAATATCTGTGATATTGCTTCTAGCAGTATGACATATATTGGGTTGTGTGGAAATATGGTGGTCTTAGTGGATTTCTTATTTGTTGGGTTATGTGGATTTATTTTTGTCTCCAAATGGGAACAAACCAAGGGCTCATTTGTTAAAGAGAGGTGTTATGACTAAGAATTTCAGTTAGAGAAGAAGAGAAGAAAAAAGGGCATGTCATTAAATTTCATTGCAATTTTATGTTCTTTTGGTTGTTGTTGTTATTGTGCTTAAATCTCTTGGTTGATAGTATCTCTCCATTATAATAAGCCATTTTGACACTTTTGACCAAAAAAATGGTATACCTTGCAGGTTCTGCTGTCTTGCTTTTGCTGCGGTTGTGCTGAAATTGCTTCATCTGTGTATTTTAGCGTGTTGAGCAAGAGGTTAGTTTCTATTTAATACGTTTTAAGTATCTTTTTTTTTAATGTAATTAGAATATGCATATGTTCAGCTTTTTTAAATAGTATACCACTTGGACATTTTGGTCATTTTATTTGGCCAATTACCTGTGTGCAAGTTGTTAAATTTCGATTTTTTGAGGTTTCGAAATTTTAACACAAGTTCGTTAATTTTTCGCCAATATTTCGTTGAAATTATTGAATTTCGCAAAATTTCGCTCAGTAATACAAACCCAGCCATTTTTCTGTGTCTTCTCCTTGCTGGCACGTGATCGGACCACCAACTCCGGCTGCATCTTAGCGGAATAAGACCACCTACGTGATTGGGGACGGAGGAGAGAGAAGAGATCGGGGAAGAAGGAAGGAGGTTGGAACAGATCGGGCAGGGAGAGAGAATTGATGACAGTGGGCTGATACTTGGGAGAAAGAATTGATGACAGGGAAGACTAGAAGAGGAGAGAGTCATGAGAGGAAAAAGGAAAGAAAGAAAGAAAAATAAAAATAAAAAGAAGGAAAAATAAAAAAAGAAAGAAAAGAGAGAGTCATGGGCCTTAATCACTCATTGTCTGAGTTGTATAAGTAGAAAGGAGTCAAAGGACTCATTAATACAGAATCAATCTATATACCTTTTACTTTCAAAAAACTTTGCATCCAAATGACCAAAAGAAAACTTTGCTTCCACTATGAACTAACAATTTATGGAAAACTAAAAAACTAATACCTTAATTGTTAAAATAAATACAAGTTGAATATTGAAGCCCAATAGTTCGAAAAGTCAAAAACATGTCAAACTAATTTAAAACAAAAATTATAAAATTAACTAAAAATATTATATTTCTCAAATAAATTTTCAAAATATTTAAAATATTTTTTAAAATAAAACTTGAAAAAATACGGGGTCTCACAATCTATCCTCCTTAAAAGAATTTCGTCCTTGAAATTCCTAAAGAAAGTAATAATTGAACAACTTCAAACAAGCACAACAACAATAATTTAAAGCTCTGAAAAGTTCTTTTCATTTATAAAAAAATGGAAATAAATTACACAATCTCTGAGGTGTTTGTTCAATCAAATTTATGTAATTATTAATTAGTGAACTATTTTTTCAATAGTATTTGCCTCCAGCGCATATTATATTTATCTTATATTACATGAAACCTACTATATAATTTAGTTTTTTCAATATTTTTTATCAATGTAGTAGATAATATGTTAAATAAACATATGGTAAAGTTTCATTCAAAATTTCCGTATTTTGATAGCAATTTTTGTCGTTTCTGTCTAATTTCTGTCGAAATTTAAAAATCATTGAATTCCTCGAAACCTGAAATTTTATTCCTTGCTTGTGTGTATGTATATATATATATATATATTTTTTTTTCCAATTAATCCATTGGTTGAGAAATTTTTCTTTCAATCTGATGTGTAAGAGGGGTAGGTTGTTTGATAGAACTCTGGTAACAGAGGGGGACCATAGGTCAGATATTTCAATTGGTATAGAAATATGTGTCAAAAATATCTGTAATATTGCTTCTATTAGTGGGTGTAAACAAAAAATGCAAGTCAAAATAAATGACAGGACCGCCCCCGGATTTCCACCCTGAAACCCGGAGAGATCCTGCGGGAATCCAAAATCAAGGAAAATCCTACCGAAAATTCGGCAGAACCTCCCCTGAAAATGGACTAACCCAGAAATTTCAAAAAAAAACCTGTTAAACACACTTCTAAACAGCAACCACCTCTACCACAACCAAATAGGGTCTCAGACCCAACAATTTCACAGAAATCCAACTTAAAATTTTAGAGTGGTTATCAGAGCCACTACTCCTATTACAAGAAATTTGTACAAAATTAAACTTTGCGCCTACAGGGCCCGAGTAGGAAGATGGACTTGATTGCCTCGACGTTATTGGCTCGACCTCCACCGAAGCTACTACCTGGGGGAAACAATTTAAGATAAACAAGAAAAACCGTGAGACAAAACTCAGTGAGTGGACAGTTTAATGAAAACGAAAATAAAAGTAAACTTTTTGTTTCAGGAAATCTTTCAAAACCACATTTACCACTAAGACCTCACGTTACTCTCTGAAATCCCCCAGTTTTAAAACCATAAAGTTTACTTAAACTTAAGAAATTCCATAAAACAATATATATTTTCTCAAATTAACAATTTCTTAAAACAACGAATTGTAAAACATCGTAACAGTCTTGATAGAGTTCAAAAGAATCCTTCACTTAAAATCATATTTAATATTTTCTGAAAATAACCAAATTCACTTTCCACCATGCTATATACCCTGAATAATCCTGGCCATACACACGCGTGAAGTAAATCCAACACGTATAGGCAATATCCTGGCCATACACACGCGTGGAGTAAATCCAACACGTGCAGGCAATATACTGGCCATACACACGTGTGAATAAATCAGCACGTGCAGGCAATATCCTGGTCATACGTGCACGCAGAGCAGCCCCCAAAGGGCGAAGCATCCCGACACACGGCCCAAAGCCTATATGTGCATCGTGATGGGTCCCAAAGACCTATGTATCTGATAACCTGGAGGGTACTGCAAAGGTGGTTTGAAAACTATTTTTAATATCTCAATGCCACGCAAAATAATTTCTTAAAAATGAAAAGTCCCAATGAGATTCTCACACCTTTTGCTATCAACTCAACGCTTTTTCAAAACTTTGAAATCAATTTCCTTTCAATAAATTCTTGTATAAATCACATTTGAAATTGTATATCTCTATCGACTCTTAAAACCACATTTATTCGTCAATCTCGTATGAAAAATCATTTAATAAAACTTAAAGTAAGAATATTAGTCAAACTAACGGAAATGTAAACTTTGAAAATCATAATCACTTATAACAAATTCAACCCCAAATTAGTTTAACTCAAACCATACTCAAATAAAACTCGGGATAAGCAAATAAATTCAATCATAAAGTAAATAAAATGTCTTTAAAACAAAAGTCCACTCACAGTGAGAATCCTAACTTCGATCTAGCTTCCTCCGGGTCGTCTCGAGCCACGATCGTCTCGCCTGGTATGGAGGTGGTTGGCGCCGGATTTCACCGAAAATTTGGCGAGACAGAGGGGAGCCAAACCGCTGGGATTTCTGTGCGCGCGGGCTGGGCTGGTTGGAGTTGCCGGCGAGCTAGCATGCGTCGGGGATGTACGCCGATGACCTCATGTGGCTGGAGATGGCTGGGAGAAGAGAGAGACGGCGGCTGAGTGATGGACGTTGGTTGATGCGCAGGGGTTAGTTGCACACAGAGAAAAGAAAGAGAGAGGAAACACGGGGAGAGAGAGAGAGAGTAGGCTCGGGGGGGGGGGGGGGGGG
>QANW01000298.1:679384-720179 GCA_003254865.1 Dryas drummondii
GAGAGAGAGAGAGAGAGAGAGAGAGAGAGAGAGAGAGAGAGAGAGAGAGATGTTTGGAGAAGATTCTAGAGAGTGAGAGAAAAATTAGAAAAATTTTCTGATTTTTTTGGGTATTTAAAACCCACTTTTATAAATTTACAAAATTGCCCCTCACTTCACACGTCTGTATCTTCCATCCCGTAACTCAGAATGATGCGTGCTATGTGTCTATGAACTCGTGGGATCGAAACCTATCTAACGGACCCAAAGTCAAAATCGAAAACCCATTTATTTTAAAAGTCAACTTTTGGGTCAAACCCAAATTAAAACAATAATAAAATAAAAATTTTAAATCCAAGTCCTTTTTATTTTCCGAATAAATCCCAAAATCTTTAAAATACAATTCAACATCTTTTTAAAAAAAATCTCTTTAAAGCATAGTTAAATAAAAACTTAAATTTCTAGTGAAATTTGAGTCGGGTCGTTACAATAAAAGACAAAAATATATTGAAAATAGATTACAAAGCCCTGATAAGATCACATTAGATCAAGTGGACCCTCAGTGTGATAGTTTGAGCTGTGATCAAAGTCATTTTAATTCTGCTATTGGAGTTTTCGTTCTCTCATTTACTTCAAATCAAACCAATAGGGGTCAAACATTTCATCATAGGAAAAGACAGAGTAAGTCTTTTTCTTTGTTGAAATTTTATTACAAATTTTCACATTGTTATTTTGGTACAAACAAATTGCAATTTTTTTAATGCACTTTTTCTCTATTTAGGAATCATCAATGAATATGTGGATTTTGGTGATAAGAGTTATAAGTGCATTTACTGTAATGCACTTTTTTGTAGGGCTGGGTCAGTTTAACCGAAAAATCGAGATCGGACCCGAAACTGGCCCAACCGATGCCAAGAATAATCATACCGAAGAGAAATCAAACCGAAATATCAGTTTGCCAACCGAACCGGTGTGTTCAGTTTCAGTTTCGATTCTCAAACCCCAGAACTGCCAGTTTACCGAATCGGACCGAGTATATATAACATTTAATTTAAATATTACATTTTTATACTCTAAAATACCTTTCTTTATCCTAAAATACCTAAAAACTAATTAAAAATATCCTAAACCCTAATATTATACCATATCCTAAACAATTTATACCATAAAACTATAAACTAAATTCTAAACCCTATATCCTATAACCTAAACCTTAAACCCTAGTATGTATTTTAAAAATTTAAATCCTATACCTTATAAGGCTTATATCCTATACCCTAAGACTATCATTCATACTTTCATAATTGGTATATAACTATAGAAATGTTTAGCATATGGTATAATATTAGGGTTTAAGGTATGTTTAATTAGTTTTTAGGTCCTACATAAGATATGGTATATCACTATATATTATACCCTATATAGTATATGCTATTCCCCATATAACTATAAACTAAATTCTAAACCCTATATCCTATACCTTAAACCCTAAATCCTATTGTGTATTAATTTAGGGTATAATATATAGAGTATAATAGTATAGAGTTTAGAGTTTAGAAATGTATAAAAAGCTATTTTAGGGTATATAAATGTATTATATAAATTATATAAAAAATCCAAACCCCAAACCAAACCCTAATGTCTAAATTACTATAAAAATCTAAAATGAAACCCTAACCTAAATCCCTTATAGTCCTAATCGAAACCCCAAACCTCAAACCCCAAAACTCCAAACCCCAAACTCCAAACACCAAACACCAAATCCCAAACCCCAAATACAATAGGGTCTAGGATATTTTTAATGAATTTTTATATGAAATATATTATATAAATTGTAAAACATATAGGTTTATATATATGAAACATTTCCTTATTAAACCAATATAGTTTTATACTTTATATATGAAGCATTTCCTTAAACTAATTAATAACCAATATAGGTTTATATAAATAAAAACTTAATAATTTATAATCTTAATTAAACTAATTTATATATGTTTTAGTTTGTTTAATTAAATTTTTAATACCAAAAAGTAAAAAAAATGCAAAAATGCCATATTGGGATTTGAACAGAGCTTACCAATGAAAGCAGCGACGCCTTAACCACTTAACTGCCAAGTCTATATTAACTTATTCTTCCAGTAAAGTTATTTATACATATGTTAGATAATTAATAAATTAATATTAAATACAATTAACATATTAGATTTAAGTTGTTTAAAGCATTTCTTCTTCTTTCTTTTTGCGTGATCTCCTCAGATTTCAGCCGCCTCTCTCTTTCTCTTTCTTCTCATTCTCTCTACGACCTTGTTTTGGGTTGAATAACTTGAATTGCATGATGAATGAGTTTTGTTTAGTGATGTTTTTCGATTAATCTGCTTGCTGTTTTGGATTGATTTTGAAATTTTGTTTCGGATTTCAATCTCAAAATTAGGGCTAAAAAATGATTTTGCTTCATATATCTTCTTCAAACTCAGAAGATAGAGCAGCTAGAGTAGATCGAATTTTGTGATGCAGATTCCGGTCTTATTTACTCTATTTATGGCTAGGTTCTTCTATTTTGAGCATTAAAGTTTACTATGATTCAATGATCTCTCTCTCGGTCAAAGCCCATGATTGAGCCGAGCCGACCGAGTTCTTCGGTTGACTAGTCACTGGTTTACCGATCTTCCGGTCTCGGTCACGATTGCGCTGGAGGCTGACCGAAGGGGTCCAGTTCGGTCTTTGGTTTGGGCTTCTCGGTTCGGTAACCAAACCGAATCCACCCCTACTTTTTTGGTTGACAGAATGTATTAAAAGAAAATCTTAAAAAAAAAAAAAAAAAAAAAGCCTTTTTTACTCTTTGTTGTCAAGAAGACAAAATTAAACTCCCAATGGTAAAGCCAACACCCCCCCTTTTTAGACATTTTACTTGATCCCAATAAAGGCAGACAAGTTTGATGTTCAGAGAGAATATAAGAGCATATAATTTTATGCTTACATCTTTAAAATTTGTGGTCAAGTTTATCATCTAATAAGTTAATTATTACCACCTAAAGGAGAATGCCTAAAATTTTGTCAGCTTTACATTTATGATACCCATAATGAAGTGATTAATCGCCTCAATGCTGTTAATTGTAACGACAGAAATGACAATCTGGATGAAAACATTGTTGAAGATCTCATTAAGATGTTGATGAATCAAATGAATTGGTAAAACTTTTCCACACAATCAAAGACAAATTTGAACAAAATTCTCTTAATCCTATAAGAATCAGACTCTTGGGTAGAAAACCAAATGATAGTAAACAGTATGAACAACCAACATGTGCTGAGATTGGTGGTCAGATTGTGGGAGATATAGGTCTTTTTTATTTGAATAGAGATATTATAGTAGAATTCAGAGATGGAGAGTTAAAAAGGATTTCAAAATTACACCCAAAATTTATGTCTTTGCAATATCCAATTCTCTTCCCTTATAGTGAAGATGGTTATAGACCTGTTATCAAATGAAATGATTCTTTCAGAGGTCGTGAGCTCAAAAGAGAAAGGGTACCTATGAGAGCCTTTATAGCTTATCAAATTTAGGACAGAGAACTTGAGTTTAGTACATTGTTAAAGGGAGGAAGGTTGTTTCAACAGTTTTTGGTGGATGCTTATGCAACACTTGAAGATGATAGATTATATTATATTTGAAGAAATCAAAAAAATTTAAGAACTGAGATTTACAAAGGCATTTACGATGTAATTTCAAAGGGTGATACTAATGCCGATAATGTGAGACAAAAGGTCATACTGCCAAGCTCATATACTGGAAGTGCTAGGTACATGATCAATAATTATCAGAATGCTATGACAATTTGTAGACATTATGGTAATCATGATTTGTTCATTACCTTTACATGCAATGTGAAGTGGCCTGAAATTTTGAGAGAACTTGATAAAAAACCTGAATACAAAGCGGAAGACAGACCTGACATTATTTCTAGGATATTTAAAATTAAACTAAATGATATGATTGATTACATCAAATCTGGAGAACCTTTTGGGGAAGTTGTAGCAGATGAATATTAAAACCCCATCATTTTTCCTTTGCTAGGTTACTTCCCTTTTTAATGATAATAAAACTTATCAAATTTTTTTTTTCCTCCTTGCAAATAGAAATTGTGCAATTGAGTTCCAAAAAAGAGGGTTGCCTCATTGCCATCTATTGATCTGGTTGGAACACGCTTATAAGCGTGTCTCTCCAGCATATATAGATTGCATAATTTTTGCCGAATTACTAGACAAGACGATGGATCCAATTCTTTATGATATTGTGAATCAATTTATGATTCATGGTCCCTATAGAGAGTTGGATTCCAGATCTCCTTGCATGCGAGGAGATAAATATTCTAAGTTTTTCGCAAAGCCATTTAAAAGTGAGACAGTCTTGGAACCAAATGGTTTATCTATTTACTGGCACCGTGAAAATGTGGAAACATTTGTGATGAAAATGGAACAAAGATTGACAATAGATTTGTAGTGCCTTATAATTCACAATTATTATTGAAGTACAATGCTCATATTAATGTTGAATCATGTTGTTAATCAATGCTTATAAAATATCTTTTCAAGTGTGTAAACAAGGGTTCAGATGGAGCTAGGGTAATTATTGAGGACAAACCAGAAGATGAATTACTAGCCTATCTAAATTGCAGATACATATCTCTATATGAAGCTTCTTGGAGATTGTTTCAATTCCTCATTAATACTAGAGAACCTACTATTGAACGATTGTCAATACATTTGCCTTTAAAGCAAAATATTGTTTTTAGCATTGATCAATCACTTGACTCAATTGTTAATCGACAAGGTATTCAAGATACAATGTTAACAACTTGGTTTGAGGCAAATAGAAAATATGTTGAGGCACAACAACTATCTTATTCGGAATTCGCTTCAAAATTTGTTTGGGATTCTCGGAATAAGATTTGGAAACCTAGACAGAGAGAAAAATCTATAGAACAAATAGGTTATGTTCATCTTGCATTTGGTGAATTGTATTATTTGAGAATGCTTTTGAATTTGCAAAAAGGTGCCTTCAATTTTGATCACATCAAAACTGTTAATGACATTCAACATTTGTCCTATCAATCTGCATGCAAGTCTTTAGGTTTGTTGGGAGATGACAAAGAATGGATTGAAGCCTTATAAAATATTGTTAGCACAGCTTCATATTCAGAATTAAGACAATTGTTTGTAACAATTATTTTGTTTTGTAATGTGGCAAATCCTCAACACCTTTTAAATACTCATTGGGAAAACATGTATCAAGATATATTGTACAAACTTTAAAAAACTTTTCTCGTGCCAAATCTGATTGTGTCATAATTTGATTTGAAAAATTCTCTTTTGTTTGAATTGGAATAGCTTTTTAATGCGTCATGCAGTTCTTTAAAAAAGCATAACCTTCCATTGCCTGATCAAAATAGAATGTCGGATATTAGAAATAAGCAATTGAAAGAAGAATTAAATTACAAAGTACATGATTTAGAAAAAAAACATTCAATTTTAATCACACAGCTAAATAAAGACCAGAGAAAGGTGTATGATTGTGTCATCAATGCTATAAATGCTAACAAACCAGGGCTGTTTTTTGTTTATGAATATAGAAGCACTAGAAAAACTTTTTTATGGCACACAATAATAAGCAGTGTTAGATCTGACGGAGCAATTGTTTTGACAGTTGCTTCATCAGGAATAACATCCTTGCTATTGCCAGGAGGAAGAACTGCTCACTCTAGATTTAAAATTCCTTTGAGTCTCACTGATTGTTCTATATGTCAAATAAAAAAGGGAATCCATCTTACTAAATTAATTGAAAGAACTGACTTGATTATTTGGGATGAAGCGCCTATGAATCATAAGAATTTTTTTGAAGCATTAGACAAATCACTATGTGATATTTTATCACATTTAGGTAGCCCATATAGTGATATGCCATTTGGTGGAAAACCATTTTTGCTAGGAGGTGATTTTAGACAAATACTTCAAGTCATTCCAGGAGGTACAAGAGAAGAAATAGTAGATGCATCTCTTAATAACTCCTATTTATGGCATTCTTTTCAAATTTTTGTTTTGAGGGAGAATATGAGACTATCAAAAAAGGGACTGAACATTGAAGAAAAACAAAAAATAGCTGCTTTTGCTGATTGGATTCTCCAAATTGGTCATGGTCGAATTAAAGATATGGATGATGTAAATGATGAGGAAGCAACTTGGATAGAAATTCCTCAAGATTTGCTCCTTGAATCGCATACAGACCCCATCCATTCAATTTTTTTAGCTACATACCCAAATTTTCACACTAATTTTCACAATTTTGCCTATTTAAGAGAACGAGCTATTGTTACGCCTAGAAATTCTACTGTTACATACGTAAATGATTATGTCATCAATTTATTACCCGGAGAGCAGTGCAATTATTTGAGTATAGATTCTTTGTGTTCATTGTCTGGAAATTTAGAAAATTTCACTATAATGTATCATGTGGAATTCCTTAATCAACTTGAGTTCAGTGGTTTGCCTACACATTCTTTAACTTTAAAAATAGGCATGTCTATTATGTTGTTAAAGAATTTAAATCAATCTTCAAGCCTGTGTAATGGAACACGATTAGTTGTCACTCAAATGCTTAATAGAGTTGTTGAGGCAAAAATTTTGACTGGTAGCAACATTGGCCATAGGATTTTTATACCTAGAATCGTGCTCTCAGCCATAGAAAAGAAATGGCCTTTCATTTTTAAGAGGCGTCAATTCCCAGTTATACCATGTTATGCAATGACAATAAATCAAAGTCAAGGACAATCTCTAAAAAGAGTTGGATTATATCTTTCTCAACCTGTATTCACCCATGCGCAGCTTTATGTTGCGTACGTTGTCTAGAGTTACGTCAAGGGAGGGGTTGAAAATTATGATACACAATAATGGGGAATCACTAAACAAATACACTAAGAACATTGTGTACAAAGATGTATTGCAAAATTTATGTACAGGTCCAATTTGTTGACTGTGCATATATACTCAAAAGACTATCATATTATTTATATGTCTTCGCAGCTAAGCACATTACACATTCTTATACTAACCATGGATGCATTATGTTTGCAGATTCGTCTGACAATGAGCACGACTTCAATTCGCAGTTTAAAGGCCTTTGAACACAACAAACAAATAAGGGTTTGAATTTGCAGAATGTGGAGGCTGAAAGCCTTTGCATTCGATAATGAATTAATTTACTGGCATGCATTGCATATTAGTTGATGCATTGGTAAAAAAACTACTTTTTTGAATTAATTGGTTATTATGTCAGAACCACATAATTTATCTATTTACTTAAAAATGTCATGTTACATCATTGTTGCACTAATTAATTTATTTTAAAATGTTTTTTTTTTCTTTTTTGGCCATCAAGGGAGATGCAATACAAGCAACAATCAGAGAAATAGATTATGATGTTGTTGGTCCAAAAATAAAAGTTGATTCTATTTATCAGATCACTCATTTTCATACTACAAACAACTGGTTGTCCCCCATCCTGCACTGATCTTCTTTAATGAGCTAGAGAATAGTGTTTAAAAAATTAATGATTGTTCACCCAAAAATTCCACTACACTGTTTCCATCTTCAAGATTACAGTCAGCTACCATCGTGAATCAATGTTGACACCAACCTCACAGGTAATAATTGAACTAACAAATTAAACTGTTAGGTCTAATCAAATTTTCTACTAGTTTCTTAATATTGAAACCTTCATTTTAAAAAAGGTTTTGGACATTTCAACCACTAACCACTCTATTTTAAAACTTGGCAGATGTCATGGGACATTTAATTGTCATTCAACATCTGGAACAAAAAGTGGTTCGCAGTACAAGGATTGAGAGTAAATGCGAAATCTACATTGAGAATATGAGGTGAATTTTTTAAAAATGTTTATAGATTCCCAATTTCTACCTACAAAAACTCATATGCTTTCTATTATATCTATTGTTGTAGGAGAAATAAAGTTAAAGTGACGCTGTGGAGCGATGCTACTAGCTAGGAGCTTCAATGAAGAAGCTTTGCAACAGTTAGTGTCGCTAATATTCATAGTTTTCACAAGTCTTAAAGTCAGGGAGTACCTCAGTAAGCAATTTATTTTCTCTATTTTTTTTCACCCATGTATTTTTAACATTTTACAACGAAATAATTTGGTTTCCAATTTAAACATGCAAAGAAACCTGTCTAAAGCAGCAACAACGCCACTCTAACTTTCGTGAACACGGAAATACCAGAGATGGACTCATACAAGTTAACGTAAGAATTCTCTAACGTTTCAACATACAAATATATTTCTTTTATAATCTAAACTAACAATGTTTTTTCCTTTAAAAACACCAAATATACAATTTTAATGTAACGCCCAGAACCTCGGGCCCAATAAACATACTGAAATACTGTTATTTTTAAACCCCTTTTCAAAGAATGAGTCATACATTTAACATAATAAATAAATACATATAATAAAACAGAATGCGAGCCCAAAAACATTTATGTAAAATCACTTTCTAAAATCGGTTTAAATCAAATTAAAATGGGTCCCACTGCCTCGTCTTCTCCTCACTACCTCCTCAGCCTGCTTAACCTACAAAACACAAATAACCACATTGCACCATATCCATGGTACACCGGGTCATTCAAACAAACAACCCGATAAACTCACTAGAGCTCGTATGAGTGAAATGACGAAATAATTATCCTCAATAATTTCCTCAATTTTCGTACTCAATAAATAATCCACAATAAAATCCAAGTATAAATAATAATTATCCACTCACATAATATTTCGATCACCATTGATCCAAGCATCAAGATAATCATAATTCCTCATATCCACATCAAATCCCACCAATAAAAATGTAATAGTCATTCCAACAATTCAAGCTTAATCATCCACCATTAACCTCAAACATAATTTATATGCCTATACCATATCTCCAACTGACTCACGATAATCCAATCCACACATCATATTCCATAATCTCATGGCAAATCATCAACATTCCCACCCTCAAGTAGACTTAACCAAATCCTAGCAAACAAATGCATACATGCAAGCAAAGCAACAAATCAAACTATCTAATTTCACTTACATCGCTCATTAAAATCCCCCAATTTTAAAACCATTTCTCAAATCCATTTTTAAATCATCTCAAAACTGTAAATCAACCTCTGAAGAACAAATAATACTCTGAAGTTGTAAAATTATTAAAATGTTTGAAATAAAACGCAATGCCTTACTGAAACTGTCATTTAAAATATTTACTGAATGAAAAATCATTTCTCAAAATACTCTACAACTGAAACCTCACGCCACACTAGTACCCAGGGAACTGTTGGTCATATACTGAGGTAATTAAGCTCACCACATCCCGTGCATATATGCACGAGCAGACAGATAATTAGGCTCACCACTTCCAGTGCAGAGTGATCTCAATGCACAGGCAGGTAGAAATGCTCGCCACTTCTCGTGCAGAGCGAATCTATACACGAGCAGGTAGGAAACTAGGCTCGCCACTTCCCGTACAGAGCGAATCGATGCACGGGTAGGCAGGTATTCTCGCACAACCTCAATCACAGCATTCTTGAAACTAACTCATAACTTTCATTGTTTAATAATATATTAATGCCCCTTGTATTTCTTTTCAGATTTATCTCTATATATGCATCATCATCAACACTTGCTGTGAGAAAATTTATTCTTAAAACATTTATAAAACAAGGTCCACTCACTATTTACTCTGAACTATGCCGAATCCTTTCCGAAATTAATTGATTTGTACTCACAACCCCTCACTTGTTTGCCATTCAAATCATACCAATACTTCCTCAAAAATTAATTTGATCAAATCTGTATAATAATTGCCTAATCATCATTTATTTACCTCGACAATAAATATTCCTTCTCTAATTCAACAATTATCTTCAGAGCATCTTTAATATTTCCCAATTAATCTCGTAGCCTTAAATTATCGTCAATTCATTCTCATGATCCAAATCCTACACTTAGCCTCCTCTAACATAAAACAACAAATCACACAAAGCAGACAACTTACCCACGGTACTCAACAATATAACCAGATAAGTTTCACTCATAGTGTAACCATGTGAAAAGACCGAAATGTCCTTAGACGGCAACACGCTCGGATAACAAATCTAGCAGCATGACAGCATTTGGAATAAGATTTTTCAAGCTTGTGTACCTGTTAAGACCAGACAACCAATTAAATACAATTTAGAAACACAATTGGGCCACTGAACGACCGAAACGGGCGGCTGCCACCACACACGGTGGCTGCCCCGCCCCAAACAACACACAAACATCAATAAAAACTCACCAAAAGGACCTAGAAAGGTTCCTGGGACTTCAATTGAGCAGAATCGAGTCAAACAACCATTAACCCGCCGCCAAAATTGGTGGTTTCGATGGTGGCAGCGGTGGCACAAACCTCAAGGATCGTTTTTGACAACTGCACTGACGGCCAAAAGTCGCCGGAAATGGCCGAAATCGGCGGTGGAAGCCGGCGGCTACGTTGGACTTCCTGAGGTCATTGCTTCGTCGTGGAGCATTGTATTGACGAACGGAGACCATGGCTAGACTCACCATGACGAGGGGAACAAAGCCGGCCATCCAAGGGAGGGAGAGAGAGGTTTCTGACTTTTTGGGTTTAAAAACTCACTTTTGTATAAATTACAAGTTTGCCACTCACTTTAAAAGCTCGTATCTTTCAAATCGTAACTCCGATTTCTACCGAGACCACCAATAGAAAGGTATCGTCGATAGCTTTCCAACGCCACCAAGAACGCCTGAATCGAAGGTCGGGAGTGAGAGTTATAGTCGGTCAAAGTTTTGTCAAGAGGAGAGGAGGAGAGAGAAGAGAGAATTCGGGAAGAGAGAGAGAATGCACGGGAGGGAGAAAGAAATGAGGAGAGAGAGAGAGAGAGGTTTCTGACTTTTTGGGTTTAAAAACTCACTTTTGTATAAATTACAAGTTTGCCATTCATTTTAAAAACTCGTATCTTTCAAACCGTAACTCCGATTTATACGTGCTTCGTGTCTACGAACTCGTAGACTCGAGACCTATCTAACATGTCCAAAGTCAAAGACAAAAGCCCACTAATTTTAAAAGTCAACTTTGGGTCAAGCTGACAGAATCACCCCCGGATTCCACCCTGAAACCCGGAAAGGTCCTGTGGGATCCAAAATCAAGGAAAATCCTATCGAAAATTCGGCAGAACCTCCCCTGAAAATGGACTAACCTAAAAATTTACAAGACCTGTAAAAGCATTTCTAAAAACTTCAACCACCTCTACCACAACCAAAAAGGGTCTTAGACCCAACAGTTTCAAAGAAAACCAACTTAAAGTTTAAAAGTGGTTATCTGAGCCACTATTCTATTACAAGGAATTCTTTTACAAAAGTAAAATGGCGCCTACAGGGTCCGAGTAGGGAGATGGACGTAAATGCTTCGACGTGATTGGCTCAACCTCCACCAAAGCTACTACCTGGGGGGACAATTTAAGACAAAACAAGATAAACTGTGAAATAAACTCAGTGAGTGGACAAGTTTATAGAAACGAAAACAAAGATAATCTTCCTGTTCAGAAAATCCTTCAGAAACACATTTAGCTCTAAAACCTCACGTCACTCTTTGAAATCCTCCAGGTTTAAAACCACCAAGTTTATTAAAACTTAAGAAATTCAACAAAACAATATATAATTTCTCAAGATAACAATTTTCTAAAATAAAATAACCATAAAAACATTGTAACAGAAATCTTAATAAAACTCAAAAGGGAAAATCTCGATTAAACCCATATTTAATAACTTCTGAAAATAACAATTTAAATCCCACCATGCTTATACCCTGAAAAACCTGGCCATGCACTTGTGCAGAATTCCTGCATCGCACACGCAGGCAATATCCTAGCTATACACACGCGTGAAGTAAAATCCAACACGTGCAGGCAATTCTGGTCGTACGTGCACGCAGAGCAGCCTCCAAAGGGCGAAGCATCCCGACACACGGTCCAAAGCCTATATGTGTGCCGTGATGGGTGTCAAAGACCTATCCAAACCGATAACCTAGATGGTACTGCAAGGGTGGTTTGAAAACTATTTTTCCATAACCAAATCATAAAATCATTTTCTCACGGATAGAAAATATCTTTATCGTTCCCAGAAACTTCAAATCCTCAATCCACAATGCATAAGCACAACCAGTAAAATAGTCCTTAATAAATCTCATTCGAAACACATAAAACCAATCAAATCTTTGACCATAGGCTAAAATATGAAATAATCCATACGTATAAAAATAAGAAACTAGTTTCCTTTCAAACGTCCAACAATAAAACTTATTCGAAATAACATGTGAAATCCAACATTTAATACCAATGATCAAATCCCAAGATAAATTTCCAAAATATTAAATGTGAAATGATTGATGAAATTTTCATGAATTCTTTAGAAAACCAAAAGCCCATTCAAACTTCTATTTCACAACTAAAATTTATATAACAAACATAAATAACGAATTTCATAAATCATTTAAAGAAACAAGAGTTCACTCACAAAGATAGCCCTAGCTTCGATCCTTCGCCGGATCCTCATGAGTCACAGCCGCGTCGCCTATAGAACAAACAATCAAAGAAATAAAATTAGTTCCGACTCAATACACTTAAATGTAAATGTGTGCTCAACTTAACGTCACATCCGACTCTCAATCTAACTCGACGATTCCCAACATCCACTCATAGACCCAAAACTCCTACGTAAACACTTTGAAAGCTTCGCGGCTCAACTCGACGTCACTGTCACTTATAATTTAAAAGGAATAAACACAAGGCTTATTTCAGTCGGAAAGCTCGTCTTAGAGTCATTTCGACATCGGTAAAGTCTCACATTTTCGCCCCAACAACTTCAACTTTCTCTAACAACACTCAATGCAGCCAAGATCAAATAACCCACTCAACTATCATTCTAAAATAAACCTACATTCACAAAATCACACTGGGTTTCGAAATCTCAGTGGGTGCCACGTAAAATGGTTGCTCCAAAACCAATTTTCAGCCAACAATGCCAAATTCCTCAAACCCACTCGACCATTTAGTATTAATCCACATTTGAGGTTCCTAGGGATGGAAATTTCTAAACAAAACAACAAGAATAATCCCCCCAATCTGAAAACCAAAGTAAATCCCGAAATGGCCTCAATTCCTCAAAATTTATAGTTTCAAATTTCACGATTTTAAGTTACAAAACCGAAGGAAATGAAAGCCCAATGAAAAGGAAGAAGACTCACCAAAAATAGGGATAAAAAGAGCTGGGATTTGGCCTGAATCCGGCGAGACAGAGGGGTGTCTCTGGAGTCGTTACTGTGCGCGTGGGTCTGGACTGGCGGGAGGAGGCGTCGGGGAAGATGGCCGGCGCCGGGGGATGGGTCGGTGGCCTTAGGTCGCCGAAAAAGTGACCGGACGTGGTTGGGTGGCTGAGGCAGGTGCGTGCAGGGGGTGGGTTGCGGGCTGGTGTGTTGTGCCCCTCGTCGAAGTGGTGGCTGGCTGGCGATGGGGGACTGGTTTGGGGGGGGGTTGGTGCCAGCTTGCCGGTGGTCTTGGGTGGTCGGGAAGGTGGCCGGAGCTGGCCACGCCGGTGAGAGAAGAGAAAGGGAGAGTGGGCTCGGGGAAGAGAGGGAGAAAGAGAGTAAGTGAGGTGTGGGGAGAGAAGAAAAAAATATAAGGGAGGGGAGAGAAGTTTGTAGAAAATTCTAGAGAGAGAGAGAGAAATCCCCTTTTAAAAAAAATCTGATTTTGGATTTTTAAAAACCCAATTTGTCAATTTTATGAAATTGCCCCTCGCTTCAAATGCCCATATCTCTTAAACCGTAACTCAGATCGACGCATGCTCCGTATCTATGAAATCGTGGGCTCGAAACCTATCCAACGGACCCAAAGTCAAAATCGAAAGCCCATTTATTTTAAAAGTCAACTTTGGGTCAAGCCCAAATTAAAACAAAAATAAAAATTTTAAATCCAAATCCTTTTTATTTTCCAAATAAATCCCAAAATTTTTAAAATACAATTCAACATTCTTTAAAATCCTCTTAAAACCATAGTTAAATAAAAATTTAAATTTCTAGTGGAATTTAGGTCGGGTCGGGTCGTTACACAAGCCCAATTTAAAACAAAAATTAAAGTTAATTTAAAACCTTTTTAAATTCCAAATAATTTCCCAAAATCCTTAAAATAAATTTTTGAAAAATACGGGGTCTCACATTTAGCGGTTTTACAATGCCTATCAATGTGCTGCCACATTCCACAACCCCTAGCTACCATGCCAACAATTACAAACTACTAACAGCTTGTTTGTCAAAGATTTGAATGTGCTCAACCCCGACATTTGCAAAGTAAACATTTATCAATCCTTCGTTTTCTTTTTTCTTCTTTTAAGTAACCTGTACTTTTTTCTTAGTTGTGGCAGCTTTTATTTCATCTTCCCTTTTTTAAATAACACAGATTTACAAGAGGTTTTCAATTTGCTTTAGCTTTGTCAATTTTTCATTTCATAATTGCTTTCGTTTCATGTGTTTCGGAATTTTTTTACTGACTACTCATTTGCTCATTTCGATTATTTGTGGATCTCTACGTCACTCAATTCTATATTAGGATTTAAATCAAGGATTTAACTATTAGAATTAGAACCATTTGCTTATCATTGAACACAACGTGGCTGCTAACATTGAACGCCGAATCAAAATTTTTTCTAAAAAAATATCTTTTCAAATAACATAACCCAAATAAACCAAATTCAAAATTCTGACTATTGTGATTGGTTCTCCTATACTGTTAAAAGAAAGATTTTAAATTGAGAAAATAATCTTCAATAGATGACTTTAAAAAAGAAATACACTGTGCAATATGTTAGAAAAAAAACATCCAATTAATATATATCTTCTCGCATATGAAGAAATCAGATAACCCTTTGAGATGTAGCCCAAAAAAATTTGACTCCAAAGGTTCTAACTTCAAAGGTTTGAACATGTATTGTTGCCAATTAAAAAAAAAAAAAAAATCTCAGTTTGTTCACATTGCAAACTCTTTCATTACTTTTTCTCTCCAACCATCTAATTTTTAATACCATCATAACCAATTTCTTTAAACATATTATAGGATACCATTGCTATCTGAAGAGCAACTATCAATCGTTTTGACACACGTGTTGAATGGTGGTACGTACAACGCTTGCCCCTCATGCTATAAGTAAATGAGAGCCATTGCACAAAATGACAATTAAACTAGTGTGCCCAAAGCACAGTACACATGATTCAATTCCTCTGCCATGGTAAAACAACTCTTATCATTATATTTCTTTTCATTATTTTCATATAATTTTAAAACAAATATCAATCATTGATAAAAATGTAATCGATCCAAACTGCAGGTTTAAACTAGGGTTGGTCATTGAGGACACAACCGATATAACCAACGTCATGATCATTGGAAGACCGACAGAGCAATTGTTTGGAGTTTGTTGCCATAGTTTAGTTGTTGAGAAAGGTATTGTAGATCAACAGGAATTGCCAGACACGATTCTTCGTCTCCAAAATCAAACAAAAAATTTTCAACTTCGATTTGGAGCTTTCAAAACGGATTCAAACATAAATGATATTCTAATCCACTCTGTCTTTGATGATGAGCCTTTTCTCATCGAATCAGGCTCTGAACCATCTGTTGAACGATAAGTTGTAGAGAAAAAAAAGAATTTTTTTAAAAAATGCTGCTTTCCACCCTATTGATGAGTGTTCATTTTACGTTATTTTATGATACTAACTCCCTAACCTAGAGTGTTAGAACTCGATACTTTTGTGTCTCTTTTTGTGTTTTTAGGTTAAATGAAGTAATGATGGAGAAAAAAGCTAAATGAGGCCATTTTGAGCTAAAAAAGGAAGAAATGGGAAAAAGAATCTTGAGGGAATCTGCTAGAAGGATCAGGAATCTGGAAGGAATCTTTGGAGAATTTCAGACATAATCTTTTGGGGAATTTTTTTGGTCAAGGTTAACTTTTGGTCAAAGTCAAAGGTCAATGGTCAAAGTCAATGGTCAACCATGCCACATCATCACATGACATGGACCACACATGCAGCCCATGCACTATGGGCCATGCGCATAACCCTAGCCCAAAGGACCAAGGCCATGCGCCTATTGCAAGCCCAATTGGAGGAAGTCCAAGTTGTGCCATTCCAAGGTCCAAGAGCCCAAGCCTATGCCGCACTCACTCAGCTGACCCAAGGACCAAGGAAGGAATCATTCATATTCAAGGGAAATCTCATAAGATTCAGTCAAAGATCACAAGGAATCCTAGCTGAAAAAGAAGTCAAAACCCAAGGAATTCACCCTACCTCTATAAATATATCTCATTCTCTCACACTTGAAAAAAAAAAAAAAAAAAAAGGATTTCATTAGGTCAGACAATTCAGAAAAGAGAGAGCAGCTAAATTGGGAGAGAGAGTGAAAGGGTGGCGCCACTTGAGGGAGAATGAGAGATCATGCGCAGTAGCCCTAGCTCACCCTTGCCGTAAAGCCTCCTTGCTGCTATGTCTCTCCTCTTCTTCTTTCTTGTGCCGCTGCCACCCTCTTGTGATGTTCTTTGTTTTTCTTTTGATTTTCTTCTTTTTCTTTAGTTCATTAGTTTGTTCTTGCTTTCATTGTGGATTCAATTATTATAATGGAAGTTAGATCTTTTATTTTCTTTATTATTATGTTTTGAGTTTTTATTGCTTTGCTAAGTTGTATGATGAAACTTTAACTGTGAGTTATGCAATGGTGACACTTGTGATTTAATTTGATGCATGTAGTAAATCCTTGATCTCTAGTAAAATTGATTATATTTGTTTGCACCCTTTGACTAGCTACCTTAGGATAATTGCATCTACATTATGTTGTGAAATTAAATATGCTCAAAAGGTTGATAATTTCAATTGGCAGCAAGTGAGTATACTAAGAACGTACTTATGAGAGAAGGGATCATTGGATTTTCAAAGGTTACATTAAGGTGGGTCTATGCTCTATGTGTTTACCGTTTTCACAAAACTTAATGACTCTTGTATGGTTAACATGCGCCTAGGGAATACCTAACAAAGCACTTAGGACACATGCAAGTTAACTGACTAGGGGAGGCCTAAGAAGCTTCTAGTTTATGCATAAGGAGAACAGTAGTTAGTAGTGTCCTCAAAAAGGCCTTCGGCTGGTAAACTTTATTGCATTTATGCATTATCTTGAATTGCTTGGTTGAATTTCCATCAATTGGTGTGGATTCTGAATTCTTAGCATTGCAATTGTGTGTGTGTGTATGTGGTGTGCATGAGTTTAACAATCTACAAACCTCCTTGCCGTGTGTGTGTGTTTGGTGATTCTAATTGGTAAGTTGAATTGGTTTGATGTGTATTTACCTATTCCTCGTGAGATCGACCTCGTACTTATACGCTATGCTTACATGAGCGATTCGTATACTTGCGAGCTACAACTTGGTATTCGTTTCTAAATTTCAAGTAAAACAAGTTGTACAAAAAGAAGCAACACCCATCACCCTCCTCTAAGAAGCCTGCAATTATAGATGATCCCACCTCCACCAATAATCCAAAAGAAAGAGCCACTTTGCTTTCAAAGATGAAACAAGCAGTGAAGAGAGCCCTTTTCAACTCTCTAAAACAACAAAGGAAGAAATTCAAAAGGTCAAATTTCTTTTAACAACTTACATTTCTTTTCATTCCTATTCAGTTTACCTACCATTTCTGTTAAATTTCTAATAATAATTAACCTTTTTTATTTTCCTACTTTAAGTACTACTGCAACTGAAGAGAAGGCTGAGAAAACTGTTGATCTAAAAGCTTAAGAACAAAGTAGTTTGGATTTCGACAATTTTCCAATCAAAGCTTTCAAAATTAGAACAAAAAAATTCCGGAATCAAGTTTGCTCTACACAAAAATATAATACAATTATTTCATCTGAACTCAGATCATTATTTTTGTGCCACTCTTGGTGGGTTTCTGATTTGGTTGTCTATGTCTTCTCCACCTATCTTATTTCTCAATCATTACACTTCAAATGCTGCTCTGCTGTGTTACCCGTGTAAAACCTAATCTTTGTCAACAAGTTCAACTGACTTCAAATCAGGGTTTCATATTATGGAGGGTGGAACTATATATGATGTTTTATACTGTGTAGATATGGTTCTCTTTCCACTCAGGGCCATAAGATGTCTTATACATATAGGGTTCACTTTTAGTTTTCTATCATTAATATTACTTTGGAATAAATAATCTATTGAATGCAAGTCATATATTAGCTGTAATTTTTTCTAATTCAGAGAATGTCTAACTATGATAAACTTCCTTATGTTGGCCAAATTTCATGATGCATGTCATCTTTTTTGTAAGAAAGTGATGCCTGGTTATTCAATGTTGATTATATAGACTAATCAATTATTATTTCATGTGATAGCCATATCATGTGTGAGTGCTCAGCTATGCTCTGTGAAAAATAAAATTTACTCTTTATTTTCCAATTTGTCAAGCACTTAATATGTTTGTTTTATGGTAATCCACATTTGGTAATGATTTTTTATTAGGGAAACATGTTCTCAATTTGGAAATTGTTGCCAATTTAAATTTTGACATATTCCTCTCACAATTTAATGTGCAAACTTCAAATCCTCTCAGTTTTTTTCCTTTTTCATCAACTTTGTATACACTTTTTAATTGCATTCAATTTTCAAAACTTATGTTCACCTTGCTTCATTGATTTATTCTCTACTTAGTAAAGTTGTCAATTTATTCCCTTTTTTTATACTTGGTGCTGATTATTAACCTCATACTAATTCAATTAAACCATTGTTTTAAGGGAGACTTAGAGTCTAGTCCATTTTATGAGTCTTTCTTAGACTAAGACCGGTAAAGATTTAAGGTTTTTAATTAAGTCCTTTTATTTTTCTTCTTTGACGGCTTTATGTTAGGTTTTAACCCCAAGATTTTGGTCTCCGCTCAAAATCTCGAAGTTAAAACCTAACATGCAGCTTCTACAAAGCCCACTCTACACCCTAGGAAGGGAAATACCCTTCAAATCAGGGAAGGACTTTATTATGAATTAAAATGATTTTCTTATAAATTAAAAAGACTTTATTATAAATTAAAAGGATTTTCTTATAAATTTTAAAACACCTCTGGTCTCCATCGAAAAACTGTTTTTCTAAAGGATCTAAGCCTAATTATCTCTTGTTTAAATTTACATTGCACAAAATTTAACTAATTACTTACACTGACAAATATTGTTTTCCAAATCTCCAGCCAGGGAGAGCAAGACCCCCCCACAGCAACAAAAATTAATCTCACTGTTTTAGAGAGTGAACAGGAAAAGAGTACCCCTACAGGAGATGCCAAAGAAGATGAACAACTCACCACTAGTGAAGATGACAGCTTCCATTAACCAACCAATTAGCAACCATATATCCTTATATTTTTTGAACAATTTATAGCTAAATGCTGCAAATGTTTTGTTTCTGGACATATACAATTGTCCCAGCAACTGATCTAACCTTCTTTTGAGTGTTGTTTGCTTTATTAATATTTGGAAAGCACAATGTAAGATAATCTTCAAATATTCTTCTCCGGACCCACTCTTTGTGAGCCAAATCATCAAGAAAGCATGCTCTGAATTCTTGGAGACTAATATACAGTGTCCAAGCCCAGTGGTTGAAGCTTCTCTCCCCTTCTCTAGTCCCGTTTCCTCGTGGAGTCATCCCTGCTTCTTTTGTTTTCTTTGTTTGCAGGCTTCCTTTGTTTCTCTATATGTAGGTTGTCGTTTTATGTCTTTTTTTGTTCCCTTGCCTTTGTGGCTTTGGATTAATGCAATTCATTTTCATTCGGCCAAAAAAAAAAAAAGATAAGTTTAACAATTTCGTTGATGTACTTATATTACCATATATCTCTTCTTGTAACACCTTGGTTTTTTTCAATCCTATTGTATGTTGACACGTGTTTTCGAATTTCTTTTGTACTTAGAAACTTCAGATTTCTTAAAGGAAATGAAGTTTCCTTTGTCTTTTGAGTAACTAACTTGTACCATTAGAGGTTTAGAGTGAAGCTCTAGTACCCTTGAGTGTAATTTTGATGATTATCAAGTTGGAATTAATTTTTTAGAATTAAATTCATTGGAGTTGAATTTTCTTTAATTTTTTTGGAGATCAATTTATTGCTTTGAGGTTACAGGAAATTAGGATTAATTACTGTGAGTCCGTAGGAATTTTCAGGAAATTATTTGGAGTCCCGAGCTATTTTAGTGATTTAACGAAGTTTGGAGAAATTAGAAAATAGGAAAAACAAATTAAAAAGAAAAGATGCTAACTGGGCCGACAGCACGCCACGTGGTGCTCTACGACTAGCCCAGCGCGTCTGATAGGACGTTGACGAGGTGTTAGCTGGCACCAGGCAAACGAGCTCACGAGAGCTGTCCTACGCGCGTCACAACAGAGCCAAACTCGGATCTAATCGCGACAGTCCGAGCTCATTATTTGAGCGAGATCTAGATCGTCAGTTCTTTTAAGGAACTGGTCACTGTTCACGCTTGGTCAACTTGACCTGTGTGTTTGCTGGTGGGTCGACTCGCGGATCTCTTGTGTCTGCAAACAGGTCACAGCCGGGTTTTTCTCCAACGCAATTTGATTTTTCAGCCTTCTTTTGAACATTTCTAGTGCAATTTGTCCCACATTGGAGATTTACAATTTTTTTAACCCTCTAATGCCTATAAATAAAGACCATTGTCCCTCATTTTCATTTGCACCACCAAGTGAAGTTAGAGTTAGTCACTCCTTGGTTATTTGAGAGTCTCTCTAAGAAGAGACATACCAAAAGGAAATAAACTTCTCATAGTTTAAAGTTTTGGGAGTGCAAGGAGGTGACCCTAGGAGTGGAGTCTAACTTTGGAGGTCCACAACCGGGTAAATATTTTAATATTTTTGCTTTATTTGTTATTTTTAGGCTTTAATTTTAGGATGCATGCTTAGATTAATAAAATATGATTTATTTATTAATTAAGCTTGTCTAGCCTTATTTTTTTTAAAGGTTTAATTAAATGTAACTAGCATGCTAGAATTAATAAGTTTCTATTGTATAAATTAAGTTGAGTTAATCTAAATTATTTTGAGAATTTGCTAAGTAAAAGCAATAGTCAATTGGTTTGACTTCTAGATAAAACTTAAAACTCGTGAACCTTTAAGTAAATTCTAAAGAGTAGGATTTAGTCCATCTAGGACTAGAAACTAGCAACGTGTGACTAAAGGAAAGGACATATCGTCTTCCCTTATTGTTAATTATCCCTAACTCAGAATTTGTTTTCTCTTGTCGATTGTGTTTCTATCGGATTACCCAGTTGCCGAGTTATTAAAAGATTAAGGTTGCCGTATTGTCTAATCGAGAAGAAATTGTCAAGATATGACCGTGCGCAAACATGGAAGGCTTGTGGAAGAGAATACTTGAAGAGCATTGGATTCCAAGTAGGGAGATTTATTCTACATTCTTGACTACGGACTTTGTGTGTGTATGTGTAGTTTTTAAACTGTGATAACATGCTATTATTATTATTGTGTTTGGTCTGAGAGTTTGAGTAGCGTAGTACGTAACCTTGGGTTCAAATCTCTAAATCTTCTAGAAGAATTGATCTGTACATTATGAGTAGTCTAGCCAGGCTAACACGTGGCTACGTTTGCTTGTGCGAAACGGGGACCCATGATTGATTAGGTGGCAGTGATACGATTTCTCAATTGCGAGTTTCTATTTCTGTTTACTAGGGCACTCTCGCTATGGATGCTATTTTCTTTGATTATAGCTGGCCATAGTCGTACCTAATGTGTATCGACCATTTGAGTTATTATTATTTATGAGTTTTTATGCATGTTTACCATATATTGCTGCAGCTGAGGTGTTAAAACGATTTTGTGGAAATGTTTTGAGATTTTGGAAATCAATCTTTCATAGGGAAATATTTTTAAAGGTTTTCAAACCTAGCAGGGTCCCCTGAGGGAAGCTATAATCGTATGTGATGCTTACTCCCTACTTTCTTTGTTTTGTTTCATTTTCTATTGCTTATGCAGATTTGCATTTTGGAGGAGATCTTAACTAAAGGGGTGCGCAGCTTAGATTCTTTTGTCGGGTGTCTAAAGGTCTCTGTCATCATGTCTTTGTTATCGTATTGGTTCTTGCTTTCCCATTGGGAATCCTTTTTGAACAATAATATTTTGGTTTAATCATTTTATAAACTTTTGTGGGTTTTACTTATTTTAGTAATTCCCTTATGGGGTGTTGATTTAACTATTTCACCATAGCAGGTTGGTTAATCTATATTTTGATTTTATTATTTCCTTAAATATCATGTTATGTAAAGAATACTCTGATTCAACCCGATCTATTTAAATTAAAAAGGCTCAACCCTTCTTGGGATACTCAGGTTTTGTTGGCATTAACCTCTTGGGGTACATAGGGAGGATGCCTTTGTCGCATGTCCGCGGTTCAGGGTGTAACACTTTCAATTTCACTAAATCTTCCGTACAAGTTTAACAAATTTTTTATGCATTGTATAAATTTCACACACCCGTAACAACGCGTTGTCAATTTTGTTAGTCATACCTAAATACACTCAAATAAGAGTATAAGACCCAACAAAAAAAATAAAAAAAATGAAGAAAATAGGTTTTTTTTTATAAAAAAAATATTTTATTTTATTTTTTTTTTGCAGTGCGGTAGCCTAATTAGAAGAATCTTTGAATTGCTCTCCACCCAAATTCAATTCCCAATCCCCCTAAGTAAAAAAAATAATTTCATCTTTTTAAGACTCCACGTACGCCTCTCTAATCTCGCTCTGACTCAGTGGCCAAAAAAAAAAAAAAAAATCTCGCTCTGACTCTCTTACAAATCACTATACGGCATAAGGTTCTTCCTCACTGAAACTCAAACAAAAATACAGGTTCTTTTTCTCTCACTCTCTTCAGACTTTCTTTCTCACATTTCTCGCATTTTTTTTTTCTCAGAGAAATTTCTCTCTTCTTAATTTGTTGCTGGGGTAACGGTTTACCTCTATCAGTTGGCAACTTGACATACATAGCCAGCCATGTCAAATTAGTGTATTTTTGTGTTATGTGATTCAACGATTCAAGATTAATTGAATAAATTGGGGGCCGATTTTTTAACAAAACTTAATTTGACATGCCATGGTCAACATTACTTGGAGCTCCACCTTCTCTCCGCCATTGGAGCCTAGAAACCCAAATGGGTTCCTTTCTCTATCCCTAATTGAAGCATTATTAGCTTTTGGTGTCCATATGAAATCCATCTGCAATGGCAAACAAAGGTTGATTCAACCAAAATTTTGACAAGAGCTTAACTGTAAAAGTATTTAATGGTGCATATTATGGATTGCCGAATTTTTAACTTTGTTAATTTATTAGTTTGTTCACTTTTAATGGTGCATCCATAACCCATTCATCAAATCGGACCGGGATAAATGTTCTTGTGCTATAAGCCGATAATGGTCTTGAAAATTATTATTATTTGCACCCTTTTTTTTTTGTTGTTTTCTTTTGTCACTGAGTGTTCAATTTGGCTGTTGTTTGTATTGTCAGCTTCTTAATATGGATGCGAATGCTGCAAAAACTGCCCGGGAATCGCTGGACCTAGCATTTCAGATGTCCAACATTCTTGACACAGGGCTTGATCGTCACACCCTCTCCATCCTCATTGCACTCTGTGATCTGGGTCTCAACCCTGAGGCCTTGGCTGCCATTGTCAAGGAACTCCGAAGAGAACTGGTGCCACTCACACCACCAGGTGCTGCTCCTCCTCCTCTACTGTGAACAGGTTTGTGTATTTGGATCTCAATTCCGGCCTCGTCGGTATGATAGATTATGATA
Source organism: Dryas drummondii (assembly GCA_003254865.1). Lineage (NCBI taxonomy): Eukaryota > Viridiplantae > Streptophyta > Magnoliopsida > Rosales > Rosaceae > Dryas > Dryas drummondii. The sequence continues at coordinate 703,377 of QANW01000298.1, forward strand.
ATTTCCTTTTGGATTGAAAATGCATTGCATCACTTGAGTAGATAATGATTATTAATCCCTCTTTCTTACTTGGGAAGAGTACTTGAATGATGGTGGGAACCTAGAAAAATTACAAAGCTGAAAATGATTGTGGATGCTACATTTAAGCAGCTAATCATTTTGTCCGCTATGTTATTACTTTTCTAAGTAGTGTCAAGGCATCACCATAATTTCCATTCACCAGGATTATAAAACATTGAGTCTTTTTTTTTTTTTTCTTGAAAGTTTTGAATTGCCCCGGTGAAAAAATTCAATTAAACTCCAGGATTCATGTCTCTGCCATGAGTTAGTTTGTTTTACTTATCCTAGGCTTATGATGAAAATTTGTGCTTCATTCTAATTTTGTTCCATCTGCCTTGTCTTCTCAGTTGGCCTCTCCCCAAACAACACAGGGTGCCCATCCAAAGACTTCGATTTTAGGGTTAATCATGGAAATCATCGGTATTATGTTATTTTTGTACAGTGGTGTTTCGTTAGAACTAGAAATGTATGAACAAAACGCTTAAGAACCGTTGAAAGCAATGTCTACTTTGCATGCTCAACTGTGTTTTGTTTCTGTACTCAAAGTTAGCTCTAGTGTAATTGATTTAACTCTTGAACCATTGATTGGTGTTAAAGTTGTACATGCTTGCCTATGTGAGGCAATTTTAAGATGCTTTTATCTAGATTCCAAGCAATTATGATTTGCGATAGGTTGATGGAAATAATCTTAAGAATATCTGAGATCATATAATTTTAAATGCATATGAGTTGGAAGTTAAATATTTTTATTCGTTCTTAACTCGAGATATTTAATTTTGATTCTGAATCTTGTGGTTCAATTTGTTTGGGTTCGAAAGAGTTCAATCCAAATTCAATTCTTCAGGTTTAATAGGAAGTTTTCATGAATTAATGCATATAGAGAAAATAATTTCACAGGATAAGAGGATGGATTGAGTTGCAAAATAATAGGCAATTGACAGTACCAAAATGATTACAACTTGAAAGCACAGACTATTGTCTCCTCTTTACAACAAGGGCCTTTACAGTTTGCTGCTGCTCTTCTTAGAGAGGATTCCCATGGCCTTAGCCTTCTCCTTCAAAACAAACTTCTGCACCTTCCCAGTTGAAGTCTTGGGCAGATCTTCAAAAACAACAGTTCGAGGAGCCATGTAGTGAGGTAAGTGATCCCTGCAAAATTTGATAATCTCTTCTACACTAGCATTACAGTCATCCTTCAACTTCACAAATGCACAGGGTGTCTCCCCCCAATAATCATCAGGCCTTCCCACAATAGCTGCCTCAAGAACAGCAGGGTGACTGAAAAGCACAGATTCCACCTCAATTGAGCTAATATTTTCTCCCCCAGAAATGATAATATCCTTTGAACGGTCCTTCAGCTCTATGTAACCATCTGAGTGTTTCACCCCCAAGTCCCCAGTGCGAAACCATCCGCCTTTGAATGCATCCATTGTTGCTTTATGATCTTTCAAGTATCCATTCATCACAGTGTTGCCCCTGAACATAACCTCACCCATGGTTTTTGCATCAGATGGTACACTCTTCATTGTCACAGGGTCTTTAACATCAACTTCCTCCATGCCAAGATGTTGCAAACCCTGTCGGGACTTGATCCTCGCCTGTTCGTTTTGAGGCAGGGAATCCCATTCGGGTTTCCAAGTGCAAACTGTACCAGGACCATAAGTTTCTGTCAAACCATATGCATGGGTTACACTGAACCCTAGTTCTTCCATCTTGAAGAGTACCTGGGCGGGGGGCGGTGCACCCCCAGTCATGACTATTACCTTGCCCGGAAGTGGCCTCCGCTCATTTGCCGGTGCATTTACAATCATGTTTAAAACTGTGGGTGCACCACCCAAGTGTGTCACCTTGTTCTGAGCAATACAGGCAAAAATTCCTTTTGCAGTGACATTCCTTTGGCAGACATTGGTGCCACCCTGAGCAGCCACCGCCCAAGTGAGGCACCACCCGTTGCAATGAAACATGGGAACACACCATAAATATACAGGCATTGAGGGCATCTCATTGAGAAGAACTGCTGCAAAAGAATTGAGATAGGCACCTCTGTGGCTGCAAATCACACCTTTGGGGCTTGATGTAGTGCCTGAAGTGTAGTTGAGTGAAATCGGATCCCATTCGTCCTTTGGCCGTTGGATCTCAAAATCAAGTTTTCCCATTCCTATTAGGCTCTCATATTCCAAGTTTCCATCGGTGGGATTGCTGAAGTCAGGGGATGATTGATCACTCTCTTGAATTAAGACTAGAAAAGGCAGCTTGGTTCTAGTCTTGGATAGAATATCAATCGCTTTCTGAGCAACATGAACAAATTGGTAGTCCACAAAAATGATTTTGGCATCTGAATGGTTTACTAATACAGACACCATTTCTGAATCCTGGCGTATATTGAGTGCACAGAGAACTGCCCCTGCCATTGGAGCACCAAAATGGAGCTCGTATATTGCTGGAATATTTGGACCCAATGCAGCAACCTGTTATTGTAGGTTGATTGCGCACAGTAGAGAAAAAAAAGGTCATCACAATTCAAGTACAACTTAAATCTAGGAAAGAAAAATTGTCAACACCTCAAGGCCTATAAGTCAAAAAAGAAATAAGAAAAAATCAGGGAAAAAAAAAATTAAAAAATTGTGAGCATGCACCTGAAAACGCATTTATAAATGTAAAAAGTAAATGCTTTATAAGTCAAAAAATTTATAGCTATTTCAGTCAAACACTATAAAAAAAAACACTTAGTTATTTGGAAGGAATATTGTATTCAAGAAAAGTTTGCTTAATTACCACATCTCCGCGAGAAATTCCGAGGTGGGCAAGAGCAGAAGCGAGTCTGGTGCATCGTTCAAGAGTCTGTTTCCAAGTGTAGACGATGTTTCCATACACAAGAGAGGGTCTGTCTCTGTAGACTAGCGCCGAGCGTTCCAAGAAGCTGATCGGAGAGAGCGGGACGTAGTTTGCGGAGCACTTGATTGCACCCTCCATGATCAATTGAATGAAGAGAAGTGAAACCAAGCTTCTACGCTTGCTCTTTTGATTTTGAGAATGAATGAATGGATGAGTTTTCAGTCAGTTTTTATGTCATTTGCTGACTACGATTCGATTCAATCCTTCCTGTGCTCAGTATTTGGTGGTCCTGCAGAGAGCAGATGTGGTTGGATGGGCCCTCTGTTTTGTCTGTTTTTATTTGTTGTTTTTGGGGAGGGTGTGATTTTTTGGACACCCTAAATTGATTCTGAATATATTTTTAATAACAATTATACCCTATTAGGCTATCACAAAATGACAACTTTCGAACTCTTGTACTTTTCTCTATTTGCTTTTATTTTATTTTTTTTAATTATTATTTATATATTTTATTACATGTATTGTTAAATGTACCTTTTTTGTTACATTCTCTCTTCGTCAAAACCCATGCAAGCTTTTTTCGCTCTGCATCAACTCTCTTCTTAAGTGTCCATATTGATAATAAATCAACCCACTTTTTGGTTTAATTTACTACCAGATCTAATATACTATTATATTAAGACCACCACCCCACCATCAAAACTAGGCTAACTATCAGTGTGAGTTTCCTTGCCATATTCTAACAACTGAGTATTCGGATGAATTCCTTCCCAAATAGCATCAGTTACAAAAGCTATTCCAAAGTTGGTGAAGAAACAAATAAACAAACAGGTAATTAATTACTAACCATGCATAAATGGAGAGCTTTAGTTTTTTTCTTTTTAATGTGGAATTGGGATCTCTTTAATCATATATAATAATTTACACAAAGTGAATAATACTGTCCAAGGCTTTGTATTGCTACCATCCTAACTCCAAAATCAATTATTTTCTACACAAGATTTGGTCATCTCCTTGATCACCAAAGCTCTAGCTCTATTGATGGTCAAAAGACACAAACACACAAGCTCTTCAAGCTCCTCCACTTGCTTCCTGAACCCAACACCACTCTTCTTAAGTTCCTTCACAACTTGCAAAGAAAAATTGTCCTCTCCCCTCTCCAAGCAGAACTGAATCATCAACTTGTTGTGTTCAACCTCATCATGAAGCCTTGCCACAAGTCTGCTCATTGTGTCAAAGTCCCTATTCAAAATATAAGTTCCCTTGGCTGCCACATCAAGTTGCTCTCCAACATTTGTGAGAAGCCCACTTTTTGAAAAGGGATAATTTATGCTGCCCAGCTTTTTTATCAAGCGCTTAAATGGGAAGCTGAAAAGTGCTGGCCCCATGAGCAAGGCAGTGAGAGTATGTGCTGCTAGAACAACAGCAGTTATAGCAACCAAGCTGCAAGCTGCGGTTATGCAAATTCCAGAAGCCTTTTTGACACACTTGATGAGCTTAATCCTCTTGGCCACTTTTTTTCTCATTGACTTTAGGTGGTGCAAAACAGATGAGTACTTGTCATGAATCAGCTTAAAGTCATGGTGATTAGGATTTGAAAATGGGTTGGTGTTGTTTTGGAGAATGAATAAGTTCAGCTCTGAAATAATGGATTCTAATTTTTCGGGGGAATAATCCTCGAATTTGTCAAGTGCTTGTTGAATGAAGTGGTAGTTGGATTGGAAGTGGTTGATGCTTTTCAGGAGGTGGCTGCAAATTTTTGATGCCTCAGCACTTATGTCAAAGTAGTTGATCATAAGGCCTTTCAATTCGGGTACCTTTGAAAGAATTGCGGATTCAAGAATGCCAGGTATGGATTCTTGACCCGGTTCGAGAAGGATTTCGGAGAATTTGTGGTGATGATGGCAGCTACTGCTGTGATTATTAAAAGCAGAAGAAGATGGCTGCTGTTGATTTACAAGCAATATTTGAGCTTTGTTGAAGAAGTCTGCATAGGATTTGGTTCTAAATGCACTTTTGTACTCCTCGTTCAGATTAAAGCTTTTGCGAACATTTCTCACTTCCTTCCCTGAAAACCAATATATATATGACAAAAAATTGTTAAGTTTTCTTAAAAAAATTATTTCAGACAATGATGGAGTCAATGATTTGATCAATGAATATTCGATTTTTTTTTTTTTAATTCTCAAAGGATTCACAACAATTCTTTAATTGTTCATATAAATGAAAAAATAAATATAGATTTGAGTTGTCATTCATCATTTAAAGATATATATATATATAGATATATAGGTAGCTTCTGTTGAGGTATATCTCAACTTATTTACGCTGAGGTATACCTCAATTTATTTATGTTGAGGTATGCGCTGTTGCGGCCCACACAAGTTGTTTTGTGTCGATCTGAACCATTCATTTTTTACATCTTCATTGATAGATCATCTTTGCAAAAACTTGGCTAAATCGGAAATCATTTGTCTATCTAACTTTGATCAAATAAATGGACGAACTAAATATTTTCCATGAAACCGTTCATTTGTTTGATCAAAGTTAGATAGGCAAATGATATATCAATAATGCTAGGGATACTAAATTTGTAACCCAAATTTGGATTTGAAATGATGTGTTATTACACGTGTAGTGTTTTACTTGTTGTAAAATAAATGAACAAGTGTGCTATGTATGAATCAATTACATACTGCCATATTATTTGAGATCCAAATTCAGGATACAAATTTGGAATCCCTAGCACTGCTCATATATTATATATAATTTTTTTTTTCTAAAGCAAATGCGTTCGCATTTTGTGTGTGTGCAGATATCTAGTAACCGTGCCGAGCACACAGTAGTGTTTTTTTTATAACAGCTGAGCATTGCAACAAGCGCTTGCCATTTTTCCTCCGCCCATTTTTGAGGGTATAGCATATGGGTTCACCACATACCCTCATAGGGTCTAGGATCAAGCTTGTGAAGGCTGCATTTTACGTTTTCATTCTAGACAAAATTCTATAATTAAAATCTAACATAAAGATAACAAAACATTGCCAAGTGCTCGAGGAAGAAGCAAAAATGTACGGTCGAGTACTCGGAAATGTTTGCCGAGCGCTCGGCGCCTGATATTTGTAAAAACAATTGTGGACATCCATGCACCTAAGAGAATGACTATATATATAGGAAAATTTTCAAGTAAGGATGTCCTTACTTCAAGAAAAGTAAGAACATCTTTTTTGGACGAACAATTCAATGATCAGAACCGTCTATATTTTAGAACATCATTCAAAGATTATCCTAAAAAAAATCAGCCAGAAAAGAAATTATTTAGCAAGTTTATTATAAAAAACATCATTTTAATTTTATATGACGGATTGTATTTGTCTACATAGTTTAGATAATCAAACAATCATCGATTTAGCTGATTTTTTATATGGATGACCTTTGAGAAGGAACCTAAAAAATGAACGGATCCGATCATTGAACTGTATTGCCAGGTTGTTACATAGAGAAGATGTTCTTCCTTTTCTTAAAGTAAGAACATCCTTACTTGAATGGGTATGATATAATTTAAGGAACAAGAAAAACATGCAGCATTAATTGACATAAGAACATAATTAAGAACATGCATCACAAAATTCCACTTTTCCTTTATGGGAAAATCTGTTTTTGCTTCAAGAAAGAAGAATTGTCAATACTTTCCTCTTTCTACAATAATCTGAAATTCATATACATCTTCTCTTTTCCATAAAACTTTGCCATCTTTCTGGTCTCTATGCAAAATTAAAACAGGTAATATGGCAAGGCCGCCACATGCTAAAATAGACAGTATATTGAAAAACAAATGAAAAAGAAAAGCAAGATAGGTAAAGGAAAATTAATCAAATAAAAGATGAAGAAGCTAGCTAGAGACATACCTTGTGTAATCTTTGCAGCTCTAAATTTTGCCCACATCTTGATCGGTTGATCTTATTTAAGAGGAACAAACTTGATATGTGAGGTAGGTTAAGAGGAAGAGCTGGCAGCTTCCAATTAAGTCCCAACTTCGAAGGAGGAGATGATGACCACCTGGTGTAATCTGAATTCATAACCCAACTAAGGCTTTCTTATAAGAACCTAGCTTATAATTAAGAAAGAACTAGCTAAGGGCTTGAATGAGCTAGCTAGCTAGGTATTGATTGTTCATCAACTTCCTTGTAAGTTCTTTCGAATATAATATCTTTGCGTTATTAATAAAGCCTCTAAAGAGGCTGTTTAAGGATTGTGGCTCACGCTTTCTTTTTGATAACTCGATCTAATTTCATTTGAGAGAGAGAGAGAGAGAAAGAGTTACTTCTCCAATTTGTGTGCAAGCTTCAAGGCTAAATTTGCTGAAGAGCCCTCCCCTCTTCAGCTCCTTTTCTGAATCTGCAAGCCCTCCTTTATTGCCTTTATGTGTATTTTTGTTCTTACAGTTATATATATATATATATATATACAACTTTATAAGCTTACTTTACTTACACCATGATCTTAGCCCTAGAGGAGGAGTCTCAAGGAGGCTGAAATGACAATATTGCTATAAGCCTACAATCACATAACATTATACGGTTATACCCTTTATTTAGAGCATTAAACTTACCATTATACCCTTTAAGAGAAATATTTTGCATCTATAGATCAATTAGTTAATTATAAGTCATGGGGTATATTCATACTTTATAAGGGTACCTCTTGATGATTGCATAGCCTATCACCAATTATGAAAATCAATCATTGATAGCAAATTAGTAGCCAAATCAATCACCACCATCAAAAGCCTAATTGGAAAACAATAAATATAATGCCTTTTGCTATGCTATTTATGTATATGTCTTAAGTGATGCAGATATTAAATCCCAAATTATTAGTTAGCAATCTATCATTGTTATCATTTTCGTCATCATCAATCAATGCCTTTTACTTTCGTATCTCAATTCCTAAACATTTTCACTCTCATTATATATTGTAAATATTGAGAGCAGAAGAGCATTATCTAAATCTTTTTATTTCATTTTTCCTAAAATTGAAGCATTATCTATATCTAAATCATCAATTTGGTGAATGATGTAGTTTATAGAACTTTCGGGTATGTAGGTGTATTTACCTAATTAATTAATTAATGAGAAACCGTAGTCCCTAAGAAAGTACTGCTATTGGAGCCACCACTTGTATGAAACGGTTCATTGATTACTGGACAGTACGTAAACATAAGAAAGAGTTAAATACACAACATCGATCTCTTGAGGTTTAGCATAATTGCGAACTAGACCTCACATTTTCTTAAATTACGCACACATTCCTTTAGCGACAATCAACTAACAAATTTAACAGAATTAATAAAAAGACAAAATGCCCTTATTTTATTTTATTTTTTATCTCGGGAGCGGAGAGTCGAACTTGAGATCACTTTCAATATTGTGGAAAAAAATACCATGTACGTACTAGACTAAGAGGTAGTTAGTCCTTATTTTATGTCTTTCGATCTCCAGATACTTGGTGTGATAATATTTTAGCAATTTATTCGTAATCCAGTCCACTATTTTGATGTTCGTAGTAATTAAACATTATATTTTAGCTAGTTCTTGTTGAGAAATTATTGTGTGTGACAGTAACATTTCATGACGTACTAATTGGTGTTAAGAATCCACTCAAATATATAGCGCATATACTATCATTAATATCTAAACCGCCAATAACCATTTGGTCTAGTGAATATATGACACTCAGTCACTTTTTGTCGGAATAAGTTTTGAGTTCAAATCTCACGAACGCCAGTTGATTAATAAAAAAAATTAATATCTCAAACCTTTATCATAATGAGCGTATACGTGCTATAATTTAAGTGTAATATATTTCATCGGGTGTAACTAGTCACATACAATAAGCTTAGATCGACAATGTTTGGGATGCATTTGGTTCAACCAATTATGATGAGTAGAACGGATGTTGTCTGATGACTTTGATCAACTCCATCAATAGACATGAGGTTTCGATTTCTTAAGAATAACCAAAGTCATTTTATCTTTAAGACAACTTGACTTATAATTCAATTTGGCTGAACATGGTTGACAAATCGAAAACCGTTCAACAATTGATTAAATAGTCATCGTTTCAAGTGTTTATTGAAATTACTTTATTTTTCTATTTATTTGATCACAATTAGATGTCTTAATGATTTTCGATTTATTTGATCATTTGCAGGGGTGATCCTTGTAGAGAAAATAGACAGCTTTGGTCATCGAACTACAATGCATATTGGGTCTCAGAAAATATACCACAATGAAAGAACTATATATATTTTAGGTCTCTATTCAAAAATCATCATTGTGACAAATCGGAACTCATTAAACTATTGAAAATTGATCAAATAAATAGATAAACAAAATATTTTTGATAAACAATTGAAATGATGATCATTTAATCAAACTGATAAATGATTTATAATTTAGCTAATTTTTTGTAAAGATGATCTTTGAATATAGACCAAAAAAATAGATAGTACGGATCGTTCAAATACTATATAGAATGGGTCTTATGAGCCCAGGATCCCTTAAATAAAATTATTTGAGGAATCACTCAATGAAAGTGATCTATATATATATATATCAGCACTAGGGTCATGAGGATCTGGTCTAGATTCGAATACTATACGGCTAAACATGATGGGCAAGTTTTTATGAATGAAGAAGTTCTCATATAGGATGGACATTATGTATCGCAGTATAGTATCTGGGTCCGAACCAGATCCTAACAAGCCCAGTTGGACTGATATACACAAACACACACACAATGGCATTCGTAGTTTAAACAAACAGCTAGGGTAAATTAAGAACCTTTGAGCTAGCTGACATAATTAGATTGGGTGTTAAATTGGGGAGGTGGGGGGGATTGAGGCTTCACCAAGGCAGTTGGGCAGTCGGCAGGCAAATTAACCTGAAACCCGTTATAAAGTAGACAAGTTAGAGCCACTAACCGCCTTCTAAGATGGCTTCTATGATTAAAAAGGCATATATGGCCTCTCATAAAAACACATAATAATACTGCTACGCTAGAGCACACGTACGTGGAGCTGTTCTGCAATGACACGTGGCTCTCCAGTTGACATGTTTTAGAGAAGATTTAGATGAGAGAAATACGCACTCAACCTCTAGCTCCTAACTTCCTAAGCCTAAGGGATTCCAATCCACAAGACTGAGTTGATGGAATAAGCGTGTAGTGTTCAACATGTGATCATGAGGGATATCATGTATATCTCATGCATATATGCATTTCCTTTCCCATTCTTTCCCACAAGCTTAATTAATTTGTTGAGCTAATTAATACCTTTTTGTTTTTTCTTTCCTTTGGCATATATTAATGCTATCTCTTGCCATATTTTTGACGCTATTGTTTTTTTGTTTTTTTTAACCAGATTTTTTACATTAATGCTTATATAATGAGTGATTATGTTCTCATCCCATCTTGTTTACCCCCATCCATGAAAATTTTTTCCATCTACGAATTAGATATTTTTTTTCCATCTACGAATTAGACCTGACAAATTATACACGATAACCAGAATGAACGTGACAAATTAATTCATTAACTAAACTTGGCATATAATGCGACATGACTATGCGCGAAAAATTAATTTTTTCCATCTACTAATTAGACCTGACAAATTATACACAATAACGAGAATGTGACAAATTAATTCAATATCTAAACTTGGCATATAACGCAACATGAATATGCATGCAAATTTACATATTGGAATTATAGCCAATTCTAGGATTTAGGAGGCTCTGGGCAAGACTAAATATTGTGGCCCTGTATGGAAGTCATTTAATAACTATAATTAAGGAAGAGACAAAAGGAAAAAAAAACCCAGCAACTCCCAATTCGCAACCCATCCTCCCTCTTCACCATCACCGGCAACCCCCCTCCCCTCTCATCAACGATCACGAGTTCTTGTGGGGTGGCTTTTGATTTTTAGTTGTTTATGTTTTTAATTGGGTCGTTTTTTATTTTATTTTATTTTTAGTTTGTTCTTACTTTTATAAGTTTAATTAATTTTTATTTGTTATTTGGTGTCCATGAGCTTCATTAATCCATGTGACTTAAATTTTGGAGCTAAATCGACACCCAAGTATCCGCCATATAAGTGTCACGTAAAAAATTAATTGTTATTTTGACGAAATAGTTAATAGAGGTATGAACTTGACACGAAATTGTAATTGGGATACTTAATTACAACTTTTTGTAATTGAGGTACCAAGTTGAAGAAACAAGTCAAACTTAAGGTACTAACATGTAATGCATGTGCTCAATATAATTCTACTCTTTATTAAAAAGAGTGGTGCCAGAAGTTTGTGTTTGGATATATGGAGGAGTGGAGGACGGTCCTAACTACTAAGTGGTTGTCCTCTGTTCAAGATGTATGACACTTTTTTTTGGTTACATAGGAGAAAATTGAATCATGGACTTAAGACACTAGTGTTTTGATTTTTTTTTTTTTGTTATCAACAATTAACATCCATAGTTTTGAACTCAAGACCTACTCCCATAAAAGGGTGACTTGGTGACACCATTGTACCAAATAGCCATTGCAATGTTTTGATTTGTTTGATTAGGGTAATAAAACGATCAATTATAAAAAAATTAAAAAAAAAAAAGGAAAAAAAAGAAAAAAAAAGGGTGTTTCTTTGTTAAGTCCAAAATAAAAAATAGCATGATAGGCCGGCACACCATAAAAAAAATGATAATAGCCTGGTTCAATTTAATGAGTCGAGTGCTCGACGTTTTTTTTTTTTTTTTTTTTTTTTTTTTTTTTTTTATTNTTTCCGTTAGTCATCATTCAACAATAACTATCATTAGTGATTATCTAAAACTGTATTAAAATTATATTTATACATATATTTTTTGTCTTTCTCTTACTTAAACATGTCAAAAACTAATAAAACCAACATAAATTTCAAAATTCAAGCTCATGAATTCACATCCACCCACGTTATAATAGTAACAATGGATGTTACTAATTGCCACTGTCGAATAGTAACAAGTGACTATTTGCCCAGTAGGCAAAAAAAAAATAAAAAAAAATAAACAACACGCAAAGTGCTCGGCGGGAGGTACCAAGCGCTCAAAACTAGAGCTGGGTAAAAATAACGAAAAATACCGATACCGAAAATATCGATGAATTCGGTAATGGTATTGGTTTACAAAACCCGGTACCGACGGTATACCGATACCGACCATATATTGAAAAAATTTAATTAAAATAATTCATTTTTATACATTTCTATACTATACTGGTATACCCTAAATATAAAATACTTAGTATTACCTTTCTATATAATTTATAATTTTATATAATACATTTCTAATTTTTTATAATTTATATCAATGATATAATATTAGTAATTTAGTATATTGTATAATATGATATAAAAGAGATTAAAGGAAAAGAAAGGAACGAGAAATACAATCAATATGGAGGCTGTGGTCCTGTGGAGGTTCTTTAGTACTGAAGCTTTTTTATCCTCCTTTCTCTTTTCTGGTTTCTTTTTTTATTGGTTTGAGAAGCAAAGACCGAGTCTAAAAAAGAGAGTACAAAATGGGGCAATTACCAAAAACGGAAAAAGAAAAAGAGGTAGCTTGAAATTGGAACAATGGAACTGGTCCTTATTTTTTATTTTCCTTTCCCCCTAACTCACGTGCCCCCCCTTTCTTCTTTTTTTCTTTCTTTTCTTTTTCTTCTTCTCTCTCCTCCCACCCGTATCTCTTATTTTCTTTTCTTCTCTTCTCTTCTCTTCTTTTCCCCTTCTTTTTCTTTCTGTGTGCGACCACAGCCCCAACCACCAGGTCCACCACAATCAATTCATCATCACCATCAGCCCCAGCCCCTTCTCCTTCTCTGTCGTACCCCTCCCTATTTCCCTCTCTCTGTCTATCGATCTTTATGAGAGTTAGCTGATCGATGAAGCTAGCTAGCTGATCACTTGGGTCTAGTCTGCAAGTGCGATAAAGGAACTGCAGGGTGTAGTCGCTGATACACGATTCTCTGCTTCTGATACACGATTCTCTGTGATTTTTTTTATTTTGGTGTTGTAGTCGGACTGCCGCTCTCCGACCGATACCGCCACTCTCCGACCGATGCCGAAGTTATCGGTTACAGACCCATATGGGTGTTTCGGTACGGTAACCGTACCGAACCCACCCCCTACTCAGAACTGTAAAAAACACACCTCCTAGTTATAACGCGAGTTTATTTCAATTTTTAAGAAAAAAAGTGGAAGTTTTAATTATTGCAACCTTTAGGTGGGTTGATTCATCATTAAGGGTTGTAAAGTGGAGTTCTAAATCATTTGCTAAAAAAATGATGCATGTTTTTTCTTAGGTTTTTTTGCAAAAATACCATCCAAACTATAAGGCTTATGCGCAAGCACTATCCATACTAAAAATTTTTACAAATTGCCATCCAATCTTACTTTCACGTGACAATGTACTATCTACTATCACATGGTAAAAATTTTTTTTTATGGCAAAAAAACATTAAAATTTATATAAGTACCAAATCCGCCACCCACCAAGCCGCTGACCCCACCACCGATTGCACCTCTTTTCGGCCCAACTAATAGTTTAGGTCATCAAGTGAGGGTATAGAATCCAAAACCTTGGTATTTCATACCTTTGTTTTAATTACAAAACCCCAAAAGTGCTAAATTTCTAATTCTTCCTCCCTATTTCTCTAGATCTATTTAGTTTATAGTCTATTGCATTTTACCTTATTTTCTTTGCTTTTATTTCCTTGCATTATATTTGTCTTTTTATTTCATAAGAACCAACCATCAATCTCTTCAACTAGGTTAGGTTTAAAGTAATATAAGTTTGAACTTCCTATAAATTAATATTAAATACAATTAACATATTAGGTTTAAATTGTTTAACCACTTTCTTCCTCTTTCATTTTGCGCCACCTGTTGTTAGGTTTAGGCTCTCTCTATTTCCCTTTCTCTTCCCCCTCTCTGTCTCTCTCTCAACTCAAGCCAATATTTTATTATTATTATTATTATTATTATTATTATTATTATTTTTCTTCTTTCCTCTCCTTCTCTCCAGCCCGTGTCCCCCCCCCCCTTCATTTTTCCTTTTCTTATTCTCTCACCTCGATACCATTTTTCTCTCTTCACTCTCTCCTCTAGCGCAGCTCCATCGGCGCGTGACAGGCGTCTAAGGCCAACGGCAACGGGACCACTCCCATCTTCCTCCCCTCTCTTGCCTCTTCATCCTTCTGCACTTCACTCATCCAGTAAAGCCCAGAAAAGCCGAAACCCAACCTTTTAACCCAGCACTTCATCCATCTTATGCCTCAAGCTTGATTGTTGTGTGTTGGTCAAGCCCCATTCCAAGATGAGTCGACCGAAAAATCTGGTCGAACCGAGTGTCGGTTTACTGACATGCCGGTACCAGACTCAGTATCCAAAATGACCAACCGAGAAGGGTCCGGTCAGTACACCGATTTGGAGTTCTCAGTTCGGTAACCATACTAAACCCACCTCTACTTTATATAGATTATATAATATATAGTATAAAGTAGAGCTCACGACCAAGCCCATGGTTTTATTAAATTAACCCAATCGCAAGCATGCCCATCCAATTAAGGCCCAAATTGAAAAGGAAAGTAAGGAGAAGTCCAGTCTTGCCGAGAATCCTTGGTAGACTAGGAGTTCTGAATAAGGCAAGAAGTTGATGACTTTGGCTTGAAGTAAAAGGAAGAGGAGTCCAAATGCAATAAGGAAAGGGATTTCCTAAATGTTGAGCTCATTTTATATATAATTTTTATTCTTAAAACCATACATTTTTGTTTATGTTTTTTAGCATTTTTAGTGTTTTAATTCTCATTTTTAGTGTTTAGTTAATTAGTGGGTTTTATTATTTTTGTCATAACTCTTAGATTTAATTAGGTTGCATTTATTTTTATTTAGGCTAGATTTAAAATTAGAATTTTTATTAATTAGTTTTATTTGTGTTGTAGGTTTTTTTTTTTTTTTTTTTAATTGAGAAGCCCAAATCAAGAAATGAAAAACAAAAGCCCATCAGCAAAGGCCCAGCCCAGTGGAAGCCGAACGGTCACTGAGCCCAGCAGAAGCTCAACCCATTTCTTCCTTTCCTTCCGCCAAGCACGCCTCTCTCTTCACTTTGATTAATATTGGCTCCAGCCAACTGGACGACGACACGTGGGCAGCCTTGCTCCATTTCCTCTTCCGCAAATTAGCACACCCATGTGAGCTGAACCAGCCGCTCCCTTCTCTTTTCTCTCTCCCTCGCGTTGCTTTCCAGCCGCAACTGTTGCAAACCACGTAGCCGATGCCTATTCTTCTGTGCCAAAGTTGTCACGCCAGCAGAATGTTTTGATTAATCAAAACATCATCCACTCATGTGTTGCCACGTGGCACCTCCTATAGCTTTTTCCAGCCTTTTCCTTCCGCTTTTCTCCTTTCACAAATATCCCCTCTGATATTTTCTAGCCCTAATATTTGCCAGGAACATTCAGCGCCCCTCTTGATATCTTTTACCCTAAAATTTAATTTGCTTCCTTTTCTAATATTCTTCTATGATTTCTCTCTTAAGCCATTTGGCTATAATGTTTAAGAGAGAATATGATGTAATTTTTCTTGCATTTTAATTAATGAAATTATGTCACTCTTCTCTCTTCTCTCTTCTCTTTTCCTTTATTTACTTTATGTCTTTTATTTTATGTAGTTCTTTATTTTATGGTTAACTTTAATATTATGTCTCTCTTCTTTCTTCTTCTAATATTTTATTTACTATGTGTCTTTTATTTTATGTAGTTATTTATTTTATTGTTAGTAGTGTTATTTATTTTTATTGTTTTTTATATTACATGCTCATTTATTTATTTATTTATTTTTATTTAAGATATAAGATCATTGGTGGTCACTAAACCTTCTTACCAAGGTAAGTGGGAAGCACCACCATGAACATTATTAAATGAGGTCTTTATGTTAATTTTCCCCTTATTTAAGATCTTACAAGCTCTAGATTTTGATATTAAAATGAGATAGAGATCCTCTTTTACCCATAATGTCATATATTATGGATTGTTAGATCTTCTTTCCACATTTTAGCTTTATGGTTAATTATTTTAAACACAAACTTTTTGAACTCTAGTTGTTCCTTAGTTTTGGTTCACTTGAGTTGCTTAAAATTTGTATTTTCTAAGCAAAATCAAGATCTACCATATAGAAGCACTTCAATTCTTGTGCTTAATTCATATTTATCTTTGTAAAAGGGCATCAAGTGACTCTTAGGTGCCCTCCTTTTTGGGAAAATTACTAAAAATCTCATTTAATATGTATATAAGTGGTGTGGAACCCTAACCTTAGTTCTTATACCATTGTTTAGTTTCTAAAACCAAAAAGTTGTTATTTTCCTTTCTATATTTAATATTTCAACTTTTTGCACATTTATTTACCTTATTCTATTTTCATCTGTTTTATTTGCTTTTTAATTTTGTTGCATTTTATTTTAAGTTGTCTCACAAACCAACAAAATTTCCAAACTAGGTTAGCTTTAAATTAACTTAAGTTTAATTTTAGCGTATCGTTTTTCATCACTCCTTGAGATTCGATCTTGTTAATATACTACTAGACTCGTATATTTGCGAGTAAATAAAATTTTATAATAAGTTTTTGGTGCCGTTGCCAAGGAGTGTTTTGATGCACTAATTGTTGAGTGCTCATTTTACACTATTTTATGATACTAACTCCCTAACTCAGAGTGCAAGAACTCGATACTTTGNTGTGTTTTTAGTTTTTGTTTTTATAGGATAAAATGAGCAAAGAAGAGAAAAGAAGCCAAAAGGACCTTTTTTAGACATTTCCTGGTCAAACAAAC
>QANW01000298.1:720873-731364 GCA_003254865.1 Dryas drummondii
ATGTTGACAAATCTTGGATCTCTGTTTAAATTGAATCTATTTGTTTCGCATCTTTGACTGATCACCTTAGGTTGATCACCTTAGGTTGCATGTTGTGAAACTAAATAAGCTCGAAAGGATGATAGTTTCAATAGGCAACAAGTGGGTATCCTAAGATAATATTCATGAGAAAAGAGATCATAGATGACATACAGTACATTAATTTGGAGCCATGCGCTATGTGTTTGTCACTCTCACAGATCGTAACGACTCTTGCATGGGTAACAGCTGCCTTAGCTTAGAACTAGGGAACATGCAAGTTAACTGGCTAAGGAAGGCCCAAGAAGCTCTTAGTTTATGCACAGTAAGGGGAGTAATTGCTAAAAGTAACTAGCCAAACCTTTTAGTAGACGAACTTTGTTGACATGTTTATATATTGATTGTTAATATCCATAGTAGAGTGAATGGTATGCTAGTGGTGGATTCTGACCCCTAGTGTTTCTTTATTATTGTTTTATCCAAATTCATTCAGTTGTTATTTTTAAGTTTTGTCATTTATCTGTTAGTTTGTCTAGTCTCAAAAACCAATCAAAACCCCCCATTTGCGTGTGTGAGTTAGAGTTGATTTAATCTAATTTAATTAAGTTAGTGATCATAACACTGGTACAATTCCCTGTGGGATCGACCTCGTATTTGTAAGCTTTGCTACTCCGCGATTCGTACACTTGCGAGTTAACCAAGAGTTGTTAAATTGGTTTATTAATTTACTCTAGGAAAACATACAACAAGTTTTTGGCGCCGTTGCCGGGAAATTGTTATTTGTGTTGATTGCTAGTTTAATTAACTTTAGTTAAGTCATTTTAGTTAGGTTTTATTTTCTGTTTTTATTTTTGGTTCTCACTGATTTCTCTTGTTTCTAAGGTACAATGGAAGAATCAAATCCGAAGATCACTCCTCTTTCACGCGTAGAAGGCCAAAATGTGTTGAGTGCGTACAAGGGAAGACCGAGACTCAATTGGACACCATTACGGATGAGGTCAACTCTTGTGTCGCCGAAAGGAAGTGAATCTGAAGAAGCATACGAAGAGGAGGAATCAGAAGAGGAAGTCGAGGAGACCTTGCAGCCGAATGTATCTCAAATGAGAATACCTTTGAGTGGTTATTCGTCTCCAACGCTTCTAGCTCAACCTACGTGCATTGTTTACTCTCAAGTGGAAGCTGATTTTGAACTTTCAAGTGGGACAATCAAACTTCTTCCATCATTTCATGGGTTAGAAGGAGAGGATCCCTACGTGCATATCAAGGAATTTCATGCAATATGCGAGATTGGCAAGCTGAGGGGGTTGAGCGATGATCAAAGAAAGTTAAGGTTATTTCCATTCTCTCTTAAAGATAAAGCTAAACATTGGTTGTTTTCCTTGCAGGTCGCTTCTATTAGAACATGGGAAGAATTGGCATCCAAGTTTTTGTTGAGGTTCTATCCAGTTAGCAAGACTACCATTGTGAGGAAGCAGATCTTAGGGTTTACGCAATCAGAGGATGAAGTATTTCATGAGAGTTGGGAAAGGTACCAAGAGCTTCTGACTTCTTGTCCACATCATAATTTTGCCCCATGGATGCAGATTGAGTATTTTTATGAGGGTTTATTGGATCAAGATCGTAATATGGTGGATATGACATGTGGAGGAGCACTGAAAAAGAAGACTTTTGAGGAAGCATGGACACTCTTTGACACATTGGCGTTGAGTTCACAACAATGGAATAGACGGAAAAGAGTGGAAAAGAAATCAGCTATGGAAGCTGAGATGTCTGAGCTTAAGCAGATGATGCAGGTTCTGATGGCAAATCAAGGAGCTAGGCCATCACATGGAGAGGCATGTTTCGAGGTTGAAAGAGTTCAAGCTAGACCGAGTGTACAGTCCCCAGTTGAGCAGCGAAGTACTTATTTGGAGGACATGATTGCTACATTAGCCCAGAGTACAACTTCAATGCACTACAACAAATTTGACTTTTCATGACATTTGATTAATGACGTTTTAAAAATTAATGTCATGAAAAGACACTATTATGGCGTTTTGTTTTAAAACGTCATAGAATACAAAATATAGGCTGTTAATTATGACAATTAAGCAAAAATGCCATTGAATAATGAAACAATGACGTTGATAATGCGTTATAAAAATTAAAAAATGAGACGGCGTTTTTTCAACGTCATGCATACTTTGACTAAACCATAACCATGTAAAAAAGTCATAAAATTAATGGCAAAAGGAACACCGCCGTGGATACCTAAATTTTAGGGCACTCTTTCAACGCCACCAAAAATTTGGAAAATTAAAAAAAATTTCGGCCAGCATATTTGCCTCCAACAGGGCGGGACCGAAAGTTTTCGCAGAAAAATGAGCCTCACCTACCACCAGACTCAGCCACTGAACCTCCACTCTCTCTGTCTGGTTACCACATCCATCCTCTCACCGTTTATGTCTGAATCTTCACCAACATCCATCTTCTCTGCGAGCTTGCTTCTTATTCTCGTGTTCGATCTCTTCCATCTCTGCCCCGCTTGTTTTCGCCTATGTTGAAGAAAGGGTTGGAACCCTGTAGAGAATGAAGAGGAGCCAAGGTTTTTCTCAGACGATTTCATCTTCAATCACCAACATATAGCCATCCTTTCACTGTTTCTCTGAAACTCTCACGGTAAGCTTCAAAACCCATGAATGGTGAATGGTGTTGAAATCCCTGAAATTTGTTTGTTTTTTTTTTTTTTTTTTTTTTTTTTTTTTTTTTTCTGAACGCGTTTGATTTCTGATTGTAAGACGGTGCCATCATCAAATACCATCCACCACCAACATTTCCTGATATTGCGTGCAGCACCAGTGGGGGACGATCTACGACGACGTCGTTTAAGTCAAGGTTAGGCCTTTTAACTGGGAGGAGTTTTGTGGCTTGCACTCTGAGAAGGTGGGCAAGTCGGAATAGTTAGTTTATCGAACCAAACAGAAGCTAAGCTGCCAGACTTTTTTTATTCAAAAAAAGAAACTCTTGTAACTCTACTCCTTGCTCATTGTTTTTTTTTCGCTGTATTGTTTTGATTCTGACTTTTATGTACTTAATTTATGTTGTGTGTTGTTCATTGCCTTTTGTCAATTCAATCTTCACCACTTCTTTTTTCATTTGTTTTTGGGTTTCTTTGCTGCGCGCTCAAGCTTCTTCTTTTAACACCATTTCTAATTTCAAGCACAACTATGCGTTTTCTGATTTCTAAATGTTTGAGTATAAACAAATTTGATAGACGTTAAATTTCAATGGTGTTGAGCTTTCATAGTTGCTAATAGACATGAGAATTCTGACTTGCAGAATCCATAATTAATTTCAATACAGAGGGTTCAATGATGTTGGATTTCTATAAAAACTAAAAGAATCCATTTAGTTTTTAAACCTTTATTGCAGTGTATCAATACAGAGGGTTCTTGGTACATAAAAGAGTGAAAAACTAGAAGTTTTCCTAAGTTGTTTTACAATGCATAATATGAAGTAACAGGAGAGATTCAATTTTCACCAGTCCCATTTTTAATTGACTGTATAATGTTGATTGATTTTCATGGTACCTATTGATTTTTAATTGACCATGCCCCAGTGACTGTATGGTAGGTACAAGCAACAAACTTAAGTTTCTTATAAAATAGTTGTGGATAATGGAAAAGAAAAAAATGAAAAATTGACTATTTATGTCAATATTTTCTAGTAGTAGATATGAATTACAGAGGATTCTATTTGTTACTTGTTTACGTATCTATAGGGAATTGTTGTGCAAGAGAGAGCATCCAACTTCTTTTAGAACTTACTGTTGCCCAGAAAGGTAGTATACCTTTGTAGATTTACATAAGTTGATCAGCATCAAGTATGGGGTATTCAGTTTGTGTCAGCATCTAGTTGATGTAGATATCCTTGATTTTGGGGTTTGTGGTTTGTCTGACATAGAAAATGCAATAGGCTTGTAACTAAGAGAGTCTGTCAGAGGGTCTCAAGGGTCAAAAGTAGCAGGAATATGAATTATTTTGAATAAAATTCTAGAAAGGCTGCTGTATCATGAGTATTGGTTGCTTCCAAGGTAGAATTTGGTTATAGAATTTTAATACAGTTCCATATTAGTAGTTAATAACCAATGTGATGGTTGTTTGGTAACTGCAGCTTCATCTCGTTGTTTCAGATGATCAGCTATGACAGATTACCACTGTGACCCAATTTTTATTTTTTTTTTTGCTATAAATGGCACCTTGTAGTTATATGTATTTTTCAAGTGCAAATGATTGATAATGGCTTTGAGTAGTAATATAAAGTAAGATTAGTGGATACTGTCCTAAGTGGAAGCTAAAAAGTGAAAGTAGGCATTAATGCCATCCCAAAAGCTATTTGAATTCTCCTTTATTTCTTCAATTAGTGTATATGATCCATTCTTGTCACATGCAATCATTCATGAAAAATTTACCAAAGTCTGAAAGTTACTTTTAGTGTGTGAATCCTCTGTTCTTAGTTTAAAAAAGTCCAAACTGAACATTAATGAGTGTTAATCTTCACAACTACTTCTATTGATATTGTTGGTGCAGCAACTCTTCAACCTAATCAGTTTGCTGTCACTATAGTAACAGGTATTATTGGCTCAAATGGTGCCAATTCATTGAATTATGTGGTGAGATATCAGCTTGTAAAATTAGTTGTTGTTTCTTCCCTAAAATTTATTCAGAGATTGTTGTTATGAATGAGAAGATTAAGTTGAAGGGTAAATGCAAATATTGGACTTGCAAAACCATCTCCAAGACATTTCCTTGATCGTCATTTTTTTCCATGAGTACTACTACTACTAGTATGGTTGTCCAATATCCAATTTCATTTTTGTTTACTGTGACTATCACTAACCAGGGCTGCTTGCTGCTTTTACTTGGTTTCTCAGAATTTGAAGTTCTTTTTCTTGAAGGTGTGCAATTTACATTGACTGCTTTTACTTTTTACCCAGTGGACATGCATTGATGTCTGCCTTAGGCAACTGAAATCCTATCTCAGAGTCTCAGTTATGGAAGGGTACCAGTGAAAGCTGAAACAAGCTGTTTTTGTGTACAGCCTTCCTTTATTGGAAAATTTAATTGTACAGAGCAGATTCAATTTCCACCACTCCCAAGTTAATAAAGTCGGTTGTCTATGGACTGTATAATGTTTATTGGCATTCATGCTACCTATAGGTAGATCATGCATCGTACATGGTTAGTTTTGACAGATACTCTAGTGGTTTTTCTCAATTCTATTATTGTTACAGCTTGAAGCATCTCAATTGTTTCTTTATTTTTATAGAAGCAAGGCAAAACTAGTGAGGAAGTTGCAAAATCCCCAGATCCAACTCCAAAGGTAAAAATCAAGTTTAGTTATTTAGACAGTCTCATCGAACATTTTTTGTACTATCTTTTTAACAAAGGTGAGACCCATATATAGATAAATATCACATTTATTTGAAAGATATATTATATGTCAAAACAGTGAGTTAAAATGATTCAAATAGTTTTATTCATAGTGATATATATGAGTTGCGAATACTCGAGGTCCCCTCGAGTAGGATGGCAAAATTACACAACTTATATGCAGTTTCTCGAGTAGCACTCGAGTACTACTCGAGGTACAACAACCCTTTCTCAATGATCAGTCTTCAGGTGGGTAAAATGATTAAAAGTCTTTTTATAATGATATATGTTGTTGAAGTTAATTAATCAATTCAAAATCTGAACAAACAAGCAAGCTAACCAGGTCAGAAATTTCAAGATTATTGAATTTTGGTTTGTATTAAATTAGAATTGCAATGCAAGCATGTGGGTTATATTTTTCTTTATTGTTTCTTTCCTTTTCGAAATGTAAATGCATTGACTGAGATTCACACTTTGGAAAGCATATAATAGTGAATTTTACTTGCTTTCTGCAGTCTCCTTTTCAAATGGAATTATAATAGAAAAACAAAGACATTTTCTTCTACGTTCTATTGCCCATTTTCCAAAGCATAGTGTGGAAAACTGTATCAACTAACATGTTCACCTTCGAAACTGACATTTGAGTATTTTTATTGGTTTTATTTTAGTCTCCAGAACGTAGTACCCAAGTCCCTCCTAATGTGAACCTGTCTAGTGGAAACCTTATTAAGGCAAAGTGCACACTGTTAAATTGGGATGGAACAAGCCAAGAAGTGGCAAGAGCAGAGATTGAATCTACAGATCTAACAACACTTATATATCATGTTGTCCTTGGACCAGATTGCTATAAAGTTTGGGTGCAGGACATTTTCCTCAAGTGCTATGTTCAGGAGTTCACGTGAATTTTTCATACTTGATGATGCTTTGGGAAGCACTGTTGCTTGGCCACACAAGTATATTAGAATTGATTGATGTTTGAGGTAATATCCAAAGACTTTGGTCCAATTCTGGCTTTCTATATTGTCAATATTTAATTTTCTTCCTGTTAAGGTACAATATGAACGATGTGATTGTAGATCTAGAAGTAGTTGCTAAGGACACTAACTAGTGCAAAAGGTTTAAGGGTGTGGTTATCAACTTTCTATAAAATTCAGCTTCCTGTTTCAAAAGACAGAGATAAAGTTAATCTTTTTGGAAGATTATATAGTGATACTTGCAATTGATATTGTACTATTTGTGAACAAATTTGGAGAAAATTCCTTTGTCCAATTATATAGTTAAAAGGGAGAAAACAAAAAACAAAAGGAGAGGAGAAAAATCTGTGCTTTTTGTGAGTATGAGGCAGTTGCAGCCATGTGAGGCAGCTGCAGGCTGCTCTCTATATTATTAAATAAAACCTTTATTTTTTAGGTGAGGTTATTTAATTTTCAGTCATTTAGAATGTCTCATATGCTCTATGAAAATAAACCCAACTAGAAAATTTATATCCCTGTTATGACAAAACATTAATTGAATGCTATCTTGTCTGGATAGGAGAAATAGAATGGCCATAAGAGTTTAAGATCATCCTGGGACTTTATGATCAGAAAAAGCATGCATCTTGATCATGACCAAATATTTCATTTTGTACAAGTTGTTAGGGAAGCATATATATTCATGTGGACATATATTGCAGAAAAAAAAAAAATCTGTCTATTGATGTATGTTATTGGATTTCCTCAATTTCTTGACAATTCTTCTTGCTTGCAAAAATAACAAATTAATAGACATTTATTACATGAATACCTTCAATTTGGTGATTCCCTATGCATCAAAATATAGAGGGTACCTGTTAAAAAACTCAATTAAGCTTAGGATTTCCTTTACAAGTCAGATAAAGCTTAGGAGTAACTGGNCCTTTACAAGCAGATAAAGCTTAGGAGTAACTGGAAATATTTGTTAGAAATACATTCTGATTGTCCTTTTTTGAACATTTGAGTTACGAAAACGAAACATAACTCAAATTAGAAATCTGAATTGTGGTGTCTGAATCAATAATTGAACAGTTTATGGCTTTTTTTGGTGTGTTTGTTTTCTAATGAATTAAAGATTGAAAGAGACTATTAATTTCTGACCAATACAAGTTTTATTATTTGAGATGGGTTTGGTCTGGTCTAGTTTTGCTCAAATCATAATTATGCACATTCCCCACACACACACACACATTACTGTTTTCAGGGAAAAAATTGTAATGTTTAGTAGGACTTGGACTACTTTGGTGTTCATCTCCAAGTTTGCTCATCATTAGTGTAATAGCTGCAAAAAGGCCGAGTCTTAAGTCCCAAATTTATTTGTGCCTGAGAATTGAGAATAGAAAGTAGGCCTGGGAAGTCTTAAATTTTTCTATTTTGAGAGTTGAGAATTTAGCTGTGCGCTGCCTCATCTCAAAGCGCTCATCACTAGTGGTTAGTTGAGAATTGAGAATGGACTCTAAGCTTGGGAAGTCCAAAATTTATCTGTTTTGCTGGCATACTCCAACCTCATCATTTTTGTCCTCTGCAACATCCTTGTATAATTTGCTAGCTTTGATTAATTTAAGCTTTGCCTTGAGTTTGATCAGAGTTTATATCAACTGGGGATTTAGCTTTACATACATACATATGGCTAATGATTTGATGTGCATGATTTTTTTCATCCAAAAGCCTATCTGCTCACACTTGTTGTTATCATTGTCACTGCAGATCAAGAAGCAAAGAGTGGAATTAGGAATGACCTTCACAAGTAGTGCTACTTTTTGGACAGAATCATCCTCACTCAAATTACCACTAATAGGTTGGCTTTTGAGGTTATATATATGTGTTTTTTGGGACAGTATTTTAAGTTTCTAGTGGTGTATGTACTAGCTAGAAACAATGTCTATATTATTAAACGACATTTCATTATATGTATTAGGATTTCATTACTATATAATTATCCTTTAGTTGTAATGGTGGAAAACCTTGACAATTTGGTTGCCTTTAATGTGAATTCTAATTTGGTGTTGTCATTTTTATTGGTTTAGCTTTAGATTGTCATAATACATGCATTTGATAAAAATTGATTGGTATTAACATTATTTTTTTCAAATACACTCAATATTCTATGGCAACCTTGTAAAGTCACCAAAAACAATGGCATTTCAAATAGGCCATACATTAGATAATCTACGTCATCTTTCAGTTAAACTTTTTTGATGGCAATGTAAACAATGACATAGAAAGGCTTTTCATGACGTTTAAAACACGTCATTGAAACACTTTAACATGACATTTTTCAAGTGTCGTAGTAGGCCCAACCCTTTTAATGGCGTTTGAATCATGCCATGTAAACACAATTAGATGACGACTACTGAAAGTCATCTAAAGTTAGCTATTTTAATGACATTGTGATAACGCCATGGAAATATTTTGCATGACTCTGATCAAACGCCATATAATTGTACCATTTCAATGGCGTTTAAGCCATGCCATGTAAACTCTTTAGATGACATGTACTGTAAGTCATCTAAAATTAACCATTTTCAATGACAATTCATTAACACCATAGAAAGACTTTACATGACACAAATCAAATGCCATAAAAAGTGTGGAAGGATGACAAATTTTCAACGTCATGGAAATTGTTTAAGATGGCGTTTTCTAGGTGCCGTAGTAGGGCCACCCTTTCCATGGCACCGGTATCTAGGACGTGGTTTGCGGCGCTTGAAAACCGCCATGAAAACCCTTCCATGACGTTTTTCAAACGTCATGGAAAGGGTTTTTTGTTGTAGTGATGTCTAATGATACTAAGACGTTTATGAATAAGACTGAAGAGCAGTTGAGTGTCACAGCTAAAGCTATTTCAAGTTTGGAAGCCCAATTGGAACAAGTGACTTTGACCTTGGACAAAGTGGTAAAGGGTGCTCCAATTCAAGATAAGGCCGAAGCAATCACTACTTTGAGAAGTGGGAAAGTGATTGACAACAAAGTGGGCACTACTCAAGATGATAATTCAGAAAATGAGGATGAAGTTGAGATTTTAGAGCCTGAACAAGTGGAAAAGTACAAGAGGGATAAAGTTAAGGTTAAGGATGAGGAAGAGGAGGAAAGAAAGAAACAAGAAAAGCACATTGCTACGCGAGCTAGCAAGAAGGCCGAGATTACTTCCTCTATCCCAAGAGCTCCATTGCCTTTCCCTCAACGTCAATGGAAGCAGAATAAGGATGAGCAAGCCAAGAAAATTTTGGAGATGTTTAAGAAAGTGGAAATCAATATTCCTTTGCTTGATGCTATTCAGCAGATTCCTAAGTATGCCAAGTTTTTGAAGGAATTGTGCACACACAAGAGGAAATTCAAAGAACATGAGCAGGTGTGTCTCAGTGAAGAAGTAAGTGCTGTTTTGCAAAGGAAGTTGCCGCCCAAGTTGAAAGATCCTGGCAGTTTCACGATTCCATGTTTGGTGGGGAATCATAAGTTTGAGAAGGCATTGCTGGATTTGGGAGCAAGTATTAATCTGATGCCGTATTCAGTTTTCGCACAGTTGGGCATAGGAGATCTTAAACCTACTAGTGTTACTCTTCAATTGGCAGATCGTTCAGTAAAGGTTCCAAAAGGTGTGGTTGAAGATGTGCTGGTTCGGGTTGTAGATTTGATCATGCCCGCTGACTTTATCATTCTTGAAATGGAGGATACCCAATTAAAGGGAATGAGCTACCGATCATATTAGGAAGACCGTTCATGGCCACAGCGAATACCAAGATTGATGTGAGTAATGGGAAGTTGACAATGTCTGTACTTGGTGAAACAGTTGAGTTTGATGTTTTCGGTGCGATGAAGTATCCAAAGGAGGAGGATGATTGCTTGAGGATTGATAGTTTGGACCCGTTGGTTGAGGAAGTGGGCGAAACTAATCTTGCAGAAGATACATTGGAGGTTGCTTTGGGAGCACTCGAGTCTAGTGAGTTGGATGAAAACGTGGAAACAACTCCTACACGTTTGGAGGGCAACCGACCTCTCAGGAATAAGTGGTTCAACCAGTTTGAAATGCTAGTACCCACTAATCAGAA
>QANW01000298.1:738267-762713 GCA_003254865.1 Dryas drummondii
TCTAGAAAAAATACAACACTAATTTAGGCTTTTTGTTAGTTTAAATCTTCCACTAGTTTTCATTTATTTTGCTTTTCTAAAAAAAAAATTTCGAATTTTCCTTTAATTAGTATTTTTTTAGTTTCCTTGTTCTTTTTCCCACTTTTATAAGTGTCGAAAAAAAAAAATTCCTTACACTTTCTTGCATCTCTTCTCTTGTAGGTGCCAAGAAAAGAAAGAAAAAAAAAATTATATTTTTATAGTTTACCATTTTTAGTTTATTTTTAATTTTAGTGGTCTTCTTTATTTTGTTCTTGTGATAAATATAAATTCTTTCTTTTATTTAGCATCTTTATAGTTTTATCTTTCTTTATAGCTTCCATAACTAGTATCTAGCATCATCTTTTATTTTCTTTATCATTAGATTTATCTCCTTTGCCATCTAATTAAAAAAAAACAATTATATATAGTAGCTTATTTATTTCTTTGTTGTCTTTAGGTTGTTGCATCTAGTTTCAATTGTTGAATTTTTCTTCTTGCTTTTATTTAATATTAAAAAAAAATCAAATATTTTTGTCGTTTAGTATAATTTGGTTAGATCTTATTTATTGTTGTGTTGTGTTGTGCATCTTCTCCATTGCAACATTAGATAAGGTAATTTATATTTCCTCTTATTTAATTTCTCTTTTCCTATTTTCATTTCTTGTTTATTTTTATTTTAGTTCTATTTTCCTTTCTCTTTTTCTTGTAGTTTTAGTATTTATTCTAGTATTTTCTTTTTAGTACTTGCATTGGGGAGAAGTTTGCAAATGTGTGGTCATCAAGAAAGGGGAATTGCTAGCAAAAGTTTGGTTGCCTTCTCCTAGTGTGTTGTGGTTGTGGCCAATGTCACCATACTAGTGGTATACTCTAAACTTTTTCTTTTTAAAGTTTTCTTGAGTGGTGTTTGCCTTACTTGTGCAATTTCAATTTCCATATATTATTGTTTTGTTGGTTGTTGCATCTTCAATTAGCATTATTGCATAATCAACTAGTAAGGGCATTCACCCCCAACAAGATAAGGATTGGATTTCATCACCAAGTCCTTGCCCACCTAGGCTAACCATCTCTTGCATTTGTTAATCTCAAACTCAATTTAATTAAAATCAAGTAGACATTGGTCAAAGAGTTCACGAAGCTCATAGGACCTTCTTGGAAGGAATTAATTAGTGGATACTCTGGTGAGTTTTTTTGAAAGTACAATGTCTAGAAAGGTTTTTT
This sequence comes from Dryas drummondii, assembly GCA_003254865.1. NCBI lineage: Eukaryota > Viridiplantae > Streptophyta > Magnoliopsida > Rosales > Rosaceae > Dryas > Dryas drummondii. Next base: position 739,507 of record QANW01000298.1, read on the forward strand.
AAGGTTGCAATCATCTTGATGCTTAAAGGGGACTGGTTTTTAAGAGAGACCGTCTGTGACTCCTCCACCCCCTTCGGAACCGGCCTGGTTGTATTTTTGAGAACTTTATATCGGTACGCCACTAATTCGATTTGAAAGGGATGAGGAGCTTGTCTAGTGCTTAATCAAGATTAGGATTGTCTAAAAGACACCTCCCAAGGCTAAATCAAAGATAATTAAATTGCTTGTTTAGATTAACTCCTTGTTTTGTGATTTTGTTTAGTTGTGTTTGATTTGTTTGTTAGTTTGTTCATATTTTCGTTTAAAAAAGGGTAGTTAATTAATTAATTAAAAAAAAAAATTTTTGAAATTCTTTTCTTGAAAGCCGTCTAGTGTATGCTTGGTCGCCGTTCATTGAATCACGATTTAACACCTTTTGACCTTGAACTTGAGAGAACACTTAGACATTTAAAGAAAAGAATTGAACCGATAATTGAAATGGGTGAAAACATTGAAAGTCGTCCGTTAAGAGAATATTTTGCTCCCATCATCCTTGACACCCCTTCTTGCATAGTCTTGTCTCACACTACCGCAACTCATTTTGAGATTAAACCTCACATCATTTAATTGTTGTCCTCCTACCACGGTTTGGATCGAGAGGACCCGTACACACATGTTAAAGAATTCATTGAAATTTGCTCAATCTCTAGATACCAAAATTTTTCCGATGAGTCCGTGCGTCTCCGTTTATTCCCAATTTCGGTTAAGGACAAAGCGAAAGCTTGGTTAAACTCCCAACCCCCCGGTTCCATCACTTCATGGGATCAACTTGTTAAAAAAATTCTGTCAACATTTTTTCCAATGTCTAGGATTAACGCACTTAGGATAGACATTTCGGAGTTTAGACAAAAAGACGATGAGCAGTTTTATGAGAGTTGGGAGCGATTCAAGGATTTAATTTTGAGATGTCCTCACCATGGTTTCGAGACGTGGCGTTTGGTGCATTACTTTTATAACGGTTTAACTCAAATAAATCGCAGTATGGTAGAGTCCATAAATGGGGGGTGCGTTTTTAAATCTTGGGGAAGAGCAAGCCTATGATTTTTTTGAAAATTTGTTCGAAAATTCTCAACAATGGGATTTCTCCAACCCACATGATAGACAAGTCAAAGAACCTAAGCGTGGGGGCCGGGATGTATGAAGTGAGAGGCGATGTAGACTTAGGGTCTAAGATTGAGAGCCTAACGAGAAAGGTAAAGGCCTTGGCCTTAAGTCAAACCAAGAGTGCCGTTAATCATATCTAAAGTGAGGTTTGTTCTCATTGTACTAGTCCGATGCATAATGTCCAAGCGTGTCCTTCCTTGTATACTTTTTCCGAGAGTAATGTTGAGCATGCGAATGCCCTTAACAATTTTAGAAAGCCGTTTGTGAACCAAGGTACCTTTTCCGAGACCTACAATACCAATTGGAAGAATCACCCAAATTTTTCTTGAATACAAGGCCAATCCCAAATACATTTAGGAGGAAATTCAATGTCAAACAATTCATTCCGTCCTCCTAATCCCTCATATTCCCATGTTCCCCATGTCCCTCAACCCACTCTTCAAAGTGTTGCCCCACAACAAAATTCATCATCACCTTTAGAGGACACACTCCAAAAGTTCATGCAATTGACAGGTCAAGCCTTTGTTGAGGTTAAAGCTTCCACCCACCAAAATACACAAGCCATTGCAAAGCTAGAACATCAAATTGGTCAATTAGCTAACATTGTGGGGGAGAGAGAGAAGAGAAAATTTCCAAGTCAACCCATTCCTAATCCAAATGGTCAATTTTATGTTGATGCATCTAGTTCATCCAATACTCATGAGCATGTTAAGTCCATCACAACCCTTAGGTCAGGTAGGCAAATTGATAATAAGGTTCAAATGCCCAATTTGAAAAAAAAAATAATAAGAATAATGAAAATGAAAAAAATGAAACAATTGAAGTAGGTGTTTTAGAGCCTCATGTTGATCACATTGTCAAGTCAAAGGAAAAAGAGCCCTTAATTGTTGATCCTTCTCCAACTTTTGCCCCAAAGCCTCATTTCTTCATAGGTTGGCTAAGAAAAAAAAATGCACAATTTAATGACATCCTAGAAGTGTTCAAGTAAGTCCATATTAATATTCCCTTCTTAGATGCCATCAAACAAGTGCCTTTTTATACCAAATTTTTTAAAGACCTTTGCACCATAAAAAGGAGAACCAACGTTCCAAAGCAAGCCTTTCTCACCGAGCAAGTTAGTTCAATTATCGAGCATCGAATTCTAGTTAAGTACAAGGATCCCGGTTGTCCTACCATTGCATGCACGATAGGAACTCATCATATAGGAAGAGCATTGCTAGATTTAGGAGCAAGCGTAAACCTTTTACCATACTCCGTTTATGTGCAACTTGGCTTAGGAGAGATAAAACCAACCTTGGTGACGCTTTCTTTAGCGGATAGGTCGGTTAAAATTCCTAGGGGAATGGTAGAAGATGTTTTGGTCAAAATGAATGAGTTTTATTTTCCCGTGAATTTCATTGTACTTGACACCCAACTTGTGACCAATGTTTGTGATCAAATTCCGGTAATTTTAGGACGTCCATTCTTTGCCACCGCAAATGCCCAAATTAATTGTAGGAATTGAGTCATGAATTTGTCATTTGGGAACTTAACTATGGATCTTAACATTTTTAACATAAGTCACCAACCACAAAAGAGTGAGGATAACATTTGTGAGGTTAATTTAATTGAACAAATAGTGATAAACTCTTTCCATATGGATAGTGTTAAGGACCCACTAGAAACATGCTTAGCCCACTTTGGTTATAACTTTGATTTTAATGAAGCCATAGAAGAAGTCAATGCACTTTTGGACTCCACACCTATCATGAACATCACCAATTGGAAACCAAGAGTAGAACTTCTTCCTCTTTCCAAAAATCCTCCACTTCCTTCCCTATTGAGCCACCCAAGCTAGATCTCAAACTATTACCTGATAACCTCAAGTATGTGTTTTTAGGGTCTTCTGATATCTTGCCTGTGATTATAGCCTCCGATTTAAATGATGAGAAAGAAAGCAAACTTGTGGAAATTTTGAGGGAACATAAGGAAGCTATAGGTTGGTCTATTGCTGACATTAAAGGCATTTCTCCATCCATTGTCATGCATAGGATCCACTTAGAGGATAATACTAAGACTTCCGTGAGCCCCAAAGACGTTTAAATCCTGCCATGAAGGAAGTAGTGAGGAGTGAGGTTTTGAAATTGTTAGATGTTGATGCCATTTACCCAATTTCTGATAGTCATTGCGTGAGCCCTGTCCAAGTTGTTCCAAAGAAATCTGGCATTACCGTTGTGACAAATAAGGACAAGGAATTGATTCCCACACGAGTGCAAACTGGTTGGCGTGTATGTATAGATTATAGGAAATTGAATGCCGTCATTAGAAAAGACCACTTCCCTCTTCCTTTCATTGACCAAATGCTTGAGAGGTTAGCTGGTCATGCCTATTATTGCTTTCTTGATGGCTATTCTGGGTACAACCAAATCCCCATTGCACCCGAGGACCAAGAAAAGACCATCTTCACTTGCCCATTTAGTACTTTTGCTTACCGTCGCATGCCCTTTGGGTTATGTAATGCACCCGCCACCTTTCAAAGGTGCATGATTTCTATTTTCTCCGACATGGTAGAGCGGTTTCTTGAGGTTTTTATGGATGATTTTTCCGTCTTTAGGTCTTCGTTTGATGAATGTTTGCACCATCTTTCATTGGTTTTAATTCGTTGCAAAGAGAAAAATCTTGTTTTAAATTGGGAAAAATGTCACTTCATGGTCAAAAAGGGTATTGCATTGGGGCATATCATTTCTTCTAAGGGAATTGAGGTTGATAAAGCTAAAGTTGATCTAATTTCTAATCTTCCACCTCCACGTACTGTTAAAGAAATTAGATCTTTCTTAGGACACGCCGGTTTTTACAGAAGATTTATCAAAGATTTTAGCAAAATTTCACGTCCCTTGTGCAATTTACTTGTCAAGGATTCCTCTTTTGTCTTTGATGATGATTGTATACGTGGCTTTGATAAACTTAAGTCTTTGTTAACCTCCGCTCCCATCATTAGACCTCCCGTGTGGAGTGAACCTTTTGAGATTACGTATGATGCATCCGATTACGCCATAGGTGCCGTTTTGAGACAACGAGTTGGTAGGTTGTCCCGTGTCATTTGCTATGCAAATAAGACCCTCACTGATGCTCAACTTAACTATTCCACCACTGAAAAAGAACTTTTGGCGGTTGTCTTTGCGTTAGACAAGTTTAGGTCTTATCTTTTAGGCACAAAGATTATTGTTTATTCTGATCATGCGGCTTTAAAATACCTTTTGTCTAAAAAAGATGCTAAACCCCGGTTAATTCGTTGGATCCTCTTGCTCCAAGAATTTGACATTGAAATCCGTGACAAAAAGGGGTCCGAAAATGTGGTTGCCGATCATCTTTCTAAATTGATAGTTGAGTCATGTGAGGAGTCCATTCCCATCACTGAGACATTTCCTGATGAGCAACTTATGCTTATTTCCCAAACACTATGGTATGCGAATATTGTGAATTTCCTTGTCACTAATGAGATGCCTTTCCATTGGACCAAGCAAGATAGATCTAAGTTTCTAACTAGGGTCAAATATTATTTTTGGGATGATCCTTACTTGTACAAATATTGCCCTGATCAAATCATTAGGAGATGTGTCCCGAATAGTGAGCATTCTAATATTATTTCTTTTGCCATGACCATGCTTGTGGAGGTCACTTTAGTGCTAAGAAAACCACTGCCAAGATCCTTCAATGTGGTTTCTATTGGCCTTCCCTTTTTCGTGATGCCTATGTGTATTGCCAATCTTGTGAGAAATGCCAAAAATTAGGGAGTATCATTAGGAGAAACATGATGCCTTTGACCCCAATCCTTGTTGTCGAAATCTTTGATGTTTGGAACATTGATTTTATGAGACATTTTCCTAATTCTTTTGGCAATTTGTACATACTTGTGGGTGTGGATTATGTGTCCAAGTGGGTAGAGGCAATTGCATGTAAAACCAATGACCATAGGGTAGTGCTTCGGTTTTTGAAAGAAAACGTTTTCACTCGATTTGAGACCCCACGCGCTATCATTAGTAATGGTGGGAAGCATTTTTGTAGTAAGCTATTTGAAAATTTAATGAAAAATTATGCCATCACCCATCGAGTTGCCACTCCTTACTATCCCCAAACAAATGGTCAAGTTGAGATTTCTAATAGGGAGATTAAACATATCTTGGAGAAAACAGTTAACCCATCCCGAAAAAATTGGTCTTTGCGACTCATTGATGGGTTGTGGGCTTACCGAACCGCTTTTAAAACCCCTATTGGAATGTCTCTTTATCGCTTAGTTTTTTAGAAAGCATGTCATCTACCTGTCGAATTGGAGCATAGAGCATTTTGGGCCATAAAACAATTTAATTTTTCTCTAGACAAAGCAGGAAACCATAGGAAGCTCCAGTTAAACGAGCTTGAGGAACTAAGAAATGATGCATATGATTATGCTAAAACTTACAAGGACCGTATGAAGGTGTTCCATAATAAACACATTTTGAAGAAACTTTTTCACCTAATCAAAAAGTCCTTTTGTATAATTCTCGTTTGCATCTTTTTCCTGGTAAATTGAAGTCTCATTGGATTAGTCATTTTCTTGTTCGCACTATTTTTTCCTCATGGGGCAATTGAAATTGAAAATCCTAAAAATGGTGATGTTTTTAAAGTCAATGGTCAAAAATTGAAACCATTTCTTGAGTTCCAAAATGATGAGGTTGAGGAAGTCTTACTTTGTGCTCCCATTTATCATGATTGATGTTCTTTGTTTTAGTTAATTAATTTAGGATTTTTCTTTTCTTTTGTTTTTTCTTTATTGTTATGTGTATATTCTCTTCATATCTTTGGGAATTATCATTCATTATTTGTTGATAATTTCAAAGAAATGACAGTATCCTCTTTCAGGTAATTTCTTTTCACCATCTTCTTTCTTATTTCTTGTCATTGTCATGTTTTTCCTTTCCAATCATTGAGGACAATGTTTAATTTAAGTTTAGGGGTGGAGTTTTGAAATTTTACTTGAATTCTCTAGTTAAAATAAAAAAGAATTAAGTTTTTTTTTTTTTTTGGTGTTGATTGCTTCACCATGATGAGATTGATTTGCTTGCATTTAGTGCTTAGCTTTTGAAAATACATGATTCTCTACTTTAATATTTTTGCATGCAAAATAAGAATATCTCTCATTAGATTTCCTATTATTTTCATGATAGAATCAATTTTTTTAAAATTCTTAAACTTGAAATATTTTTGCACTTAAGCCAATAATTGGATTTTGAAATTGAAGAGTGAAATTTGAATTGAATTATCTAAGAAAAAATAGTGGAGACTTGACCCTAGTGAGCTTAGAGCCATTCTATTTTTGTGAGTGTTATACATTTATCTCTAAATTTTTCTTGGGTCCACATTTTGTCGTTGATGATCTCATTATTCTTTCTTATTTGGTCAATTACTTGAAAAAGATATTGAATTTTGAATCATTGCACTTTAAGCACCTTTAGTTCAATTGAAGCATCATAACCATACTTGACTTCAGAAATGATTGTAGGCCATTTTTGTTTTAGTTTGAGTCTTTGTTGTCATCATTTGTCATTAAATAAAACTTTACCACTAGTATTCATTTTGAGCCTTACTTTTAGTTTTTTTCGTTTGTTAAACACATCACCCTCTTTTTTGAGAATTGTTAGAAAAAGTAAAAAATAAAAAAATAAAAATATAGGCATTATGTTATAAGTGTCTCTCTCTATATTATTATTTTCTTCAATAAAAAGACTATGTCAAAAAAAAAAAAAAAGGAAATGAGAGAAAAAGAAATACTTTAGTATGATTTTATTTTAACTTTCTTAGAAATGTCTTACATTTTCCACCTTAGTCTTACATTACAAGTCAATAAAAGTCCTATTTGATCTTAGGAAGAGTTTGGTTAGAATGTGGAGAGTGAATGAGTAAGAATTAAAGTGCTTGATTCAATATTTTCATGTATTTGATTTCTTTTCATGAGATCTTTTATTTTCCCTATAATTCCGTTCTTCATGATTCTTATATGTGAGTTATCTTTGAAAATTGTTTACATTTACTCATACTCACATATAACTTGAGAAAAAATAATTAAACCATCTCTATGTGCTTCATTTAAGAGTGATTTATCTTGTGAGAATTGGAGTCAAAACATATTCTCCAAAGGTGATTTAATTTTATTTTAATTAGAGGTTAAAATTTGCATTCTTGATTAGCTTTGTGCACTTATATTTTGGGTTTAGAATCTTTAAAGATAATTTTATCACTTTGAATAATATTTAATCTCTTGTTCATATTCTTGAGTGCATGTTTAAGTGTTATGATAGTTAAATTGTGTTTTCAAAGTTTATACATTTGAGTAATAGAATTTCTCTGAGAAAAATTTAAAGTAATTAATTTCTTTTTGTCTTAGTTTTGCTCGAGGACTAGCAAAAAGTAAGTTTGGAGGTATTTGTTGAGCTCATTTTATGTATAATTTTTATCCTTAAAACCATATATTTTTGTCTATATCTTTTAGCATTTTTAGTGTTTTAATTCTCATTTTTATTATTTAGTTAATTAGTGGGTTTTATTATTTTTGTCATAATTCTTAGATTTAGTTAGGTTGCATTTATTTTTATTTAGGCTAGATTTAAAATTAGAATTTTAATTAATTAGTTTTATTTATGTTGTAGGTTTTTTTTTTTTTTTAATTAAGAAGCCCAAATCAAGAAGTGAAGAACAAAAACCCATCAGCAGAGGCCCAGCAGAAGCCCAGCACATTTCTTCCTTTCCTTTCGCCTAGCACGCCTCTCTCTTCACTTTGATTAATATTGGCTCCAGCCAATTGGACAATGACACGTGGGCAGCCTTGCTCCATTTCCTCTTTCGCAAATCAGCACACCCATGTGAGCTGAGCCAGCCAGCCAAGCCGAGCCAGCCGCTCCCTTCTCTTTTCTCTCTCCTCACGTTGCTTTCCAGCCGCAACTCTCGCAAGCCGCATAGCCGATGCCTATTCTTCTGTGCTAAAGTTGTCACGCCAGCAGAATGTTTTGATTAATCAAAACATCATCCACTCATGTGTTGCCACGTGGCACCTCCTATAGCTGTTTCCAGCATTTTCCTTCCGCTTCTCTCCTTTCACAAATATCCTCTCTGATATTTTCTAGCCCTAGTATTTGCCTATAAATAGGAACATTCAACCCCCCTTTTGATATCTTTTATCCTACAATTTAATTTGCTGCATTTTCTAGTATTCTAATAGGATTTCTCTCTCAAGTCATTTGGCTATCATGTTTGAGAGAGAATATGATGTAATTTTTCTGGCATTTTAATTAATGAAATTTTAATATTATGTCACTCTTCTCTCTTCTCTTTTTTCTTTTCCTTTATTTACTTTATGCCTTTTATTTTATGTAGTTCTTTATTTTATGGTTAACTTTAATATTATATCTCTCTTCTTTCTTCTTCTAATCTTTTATTTTATGTAGTTATTTATTTTATTGTTAGTAGTGCTATTTATTTTTATTGTTCTTTATATTACATACTCATTTATTTATTTCTTTATTTTTATTTAAAATATAAGATCATGGGTGGTCACTAAACCTCCTTACCAAGGTAAGAGGGAAGCACCACCATGAACATTATTAAATGAGGTCTTTATGTTAATTTTTCCCTTGTTTAAGATCTTACAAGCTCTAGATTTTGATATTAACATGAGATGGAGATTCTCTTTCACCCATAATGTCATATATTATGGGTTGTTAGATCCAAGGAGTGTAATTTCGATTAAAATTTTGATTTCGATAAAATTAGACAAAAACGACGGAAATTACTATCAAAATTCAGAAATTTTGAATGAAACTTGACCATATGTTTATTTAACATATTATTTACTATATAAATAAAAAATATTGAAAAAACCAAATTATATAGGTTTCATGTGATAAAAAGTAAATATAATATGCGCTGGATGCAAATACTATTAGAAAAATGGGTCACTGATTAATAATTATATAAATAACACCTCATACCCTAAACCCTAAACTATATACTCTCTATATACCATATATCATGTAAGGCTATAACCCTTCATATACCCTATACTATGTAAGGCTATACTCTCTATATACCCTATAATGCTATACTCTCTATATACCCTATACCCTATACCCTATACCGTATATTATTAAATTTACTGAACCCTACCTACTAAACCATAAACCATCAACAATAAATCACTCCCTAAACCCTAAATTATATTAAACTTATATACTTACAAACTTATATAAAATTATAAACTTAAATACTCCATAGTGATATTTAGTTTATAAACTTATATAAAATTACTAAACCCATATTATAGTTTTTCTAAAAAAAAAAAATATTTCCGTAGCAGTAATTAATATTATATGCCAAATCAAATTTGGCAAAGCAGCAAACTAGGCTAACTAATCTAATAATTAATTAATTAATCTAATAAAGTTATAATAATGGCTACAATCCATAACTAAACTATATTGGTTCCGTGTCAAGGAAACCCAAGCCCAAGACACGATCCAATCCATTCCGATCGGGATTTGGAAAAAAAATGAAAAATAAAAAAAGCAACTTAAACAAGACAAGAGGAGGAGGAGGAGGAGGACTAGAAGAGGACCGGCGAATCAGAAGGAAAGAGTGTGATAGCATGGTATATCATAGGATCTAACTGATTGATACTCTTGGACCTTACACGACGCCGTTTCCAGCGATGCTCAGATTCTTGCAGGGAGTAGTGGGTGGATCTGGGACTGGACCCAAAGATCTTCCCTACAACATTGGCGAAGCCTATCCCTCTGTGAGACCCCGTATTTTTCAGATAATTATTTTAAATATTTTGAATATTTATTTTAAGGATTTTGGAATTTAAAAAGGTTTTGGGTTAATTTTTAAATTTTGTGTTAAATTGGGTTTAACCCAAAAGTTGACTTTTAAGACTAATGGACTTTCGTCTTTTACTTTGGGCACGTTGGAAATGTCTTGAGTCCACGAGTTCGTAGATACGCGATACGCGTCAAACGGAGTTACGGTTTGAAAGATACGGACATGTGAAATGAGTGGCAAACTTGTAATTTTTACCAAAGGGGGTTTTAAATACCCAAAAATCAGATTTCCTCTCTCTCTCTCTCTCTCTCTCTCTCTCTCTCGCCCCTCACCTTCGCCGTCCCTGCCACCGGCGCATCTGGCGGCGGCTGGGTTGGGTTTTTGGGCCCATCAGCCTCGCCACCCTCCTCTCTCTCTCTCTCTCTCTCTCCCTGTGGACTCTGTTTCTCTAGCCGATCACCCACGACGAAGGAACGACGCAGAATACGGTCGATCCTCCTCGTTGGCGATCTGCATTTTCCGACAGAGTTGCAGCGCCGGACCACCTGGGTCCTCCTCCTCTCCTCACGGCGAGTCTTCCCGTGCCTTTCCTTCACGCCGGTGACGCTCCACGACGGCGATTCGACTCCACATGGGTTGCGGCTGCACCACCGCGATTTCACTGTTCCGGCAAAAATTGGATGGCCGGACCTACTGGGCTTTGTTCCCCTCGTCATGGTGAGTCTAGCCATGGTCTTCATTCGTCCATACGAGGCTCCACGACGGAGCAATGAGCTCGGGAAGCCAAGTCAGCCGCCGACTTCCGCCGCCGATTTCGGACATTTCCGACGAGTTTTGGCCGTCGACCCAGGTATCGTTTTGGCTCCTCTCGACGTATGCTTCATGTCTTTGTACTTAGTTTGAGCCATTTGTGATTCGATTCCGATTTTCCTACTTTGCAGCCACGGCCACTGTAGCTCCGCCTTGTGTGGCGGCGATTTTGGTGGTTTTTCTTGGTCGTTGTGCCTCTTCGGAGCCTCCAGAAGCCTTTTCATGGTTCGGTGGTGAGTTTTGTGGCATTCTCTGTGTTGTTTGGGGGCTGGGCAGCCACCGTGCGTGGTGATTGTCGCCCTTTTCAGTTGTTCAGTGGCGTATTTGTGTTTCTGAATTGTTTTTATTTAGTTGTCTGGTCTTAACAGGTGTACGGGCTCGGGAAATCTCATTCCCGATGCCGTTATGCTGCCGGATTTGAGATCCGAGCAAAGAAGCCAAGAAGGGCATTTCGGTCTTTTCGCGTGGTTAGACTGTGAGTGAAATTAGTTAGTTAACTATTTGCTTGATTTCTTGTGTGCATTTGTTTGTTAGGAATTGGTTTGGCTAGCACTGGGTAAAGTCTAGGCTTGAATTCTTGAGAATGAAACTGATGGTGATTATGCTTTGAGGTTATGGGTTAGGAGGTGAATGTTTGAGGTTGAGGTTAATACTTGATGATTAGGAAATTGATTGTCCAGAATGATTAATATTATTATTGGTGGGATTTGATTTGATTACCGGGATTTATGATTTATCTTGATACTTGGATAATTCGTGATACAATTATTATGTAATTAAATATTTATAGATATTATTGTGGATTATTATTAAGTATGGAACTTGATGATTTTTATTGAGGATAATCATTATCTCGTCATTTCACTCATACGAGCTCTAGTGAGCTTACCGGGTTTGTTGTATAACCCGGTGCACCATGGATGTGGTGTAGGGTATGTGTTTTGCAGGTTAAGCAGGCTGAGGAAGCAGTGGGGAGAAGATGAGGCAGTGGGACCCATTCCATTTTGATTTATATGATTGATTTATACAGTGAATTTTACATAAATGTTTTGGGCTCGCACTCTGATTAATCAAATGTATTTATTTATTATGTTAAGTGCATGGCTCATTTTTTGAAAAGAGGTTTAAATGTTTTATAGGCCCGAGGTTCGGGGCGTTACACCCTCTGCTTGGGGCTCTTGGGTATGTTATAAAATTTTGGGGCTTCCCAAAAACGAAAATTTCTCCGAAATTTTCGAAATTTCATTCCTTGGTTAGATCCTCTTTGCACATTTTAGCTTTATGATTAATTATTTTAAACACAAACTTTTTGAACTCTAGTTGTTCCTTAGTTTTGGTTCACTTGAGTTGCTTAAAATTTGTATTTTCTAAGCAAAATCAATATCTAACATATAAATCGTCAATTCTTGTGCTTAATTCATATTTATCTTTATAAAAGGGCATCAAGTGACTCTTGGATGCCCTCCTTTTTGGGAAAATTACTAAAAATCTCATTTAATATGTTCATAAGTGGTGTGGAACCCTAACCTTGGTTCTTATACCATTGTTTAATTTCTAAAACCAAAAAGTTGTTATTTTCCTTTCTAGATTTAATATTTCAATTTTTGCACCTTTATTTACCTTATTCTCTTTTCATCTACTTTATTTTCTTTTTAATTTTGTTGCATTTTATTTTAAGTTGTCTCACAAACCAACAAAATTTCCAAACTAAGTTAGCTTTAAATTAACTTAAGTTCAATCTTAGTGTATCGTTTTTCATCACTTCTTGAGGTTCGACCTCGTTAATATACTACTAGACTCATATATTTGCGAGTGAATAGAATTTTACAACACTAAACGCTAGAGGATTGACCACTATATAAAGGAGACATTGACAAGAAGAAATCTCTCTCAACACATTCTACAAATCAAGTCTTAAGCATCTCGATTTCTCTCAAGTTTTTTTGAGTAATTGTGCTCTTTGTTTTAGCTCTGCTAAGGTTTCATCGTTTATTCTTAGTATTGATTTCCTTTTGATTTCTAGTTATTGTTCTTGTTCTCTCAATGAGATTTGTCATTTGAACTACCATTTGTTACTCAGTTTCAAAATAACCCAATTATTCATACTTTCTACAATAAAGTTCACAATTTCTCTTTACATCCAATTACTCAAACACTTATTCATCGCATCTTTGATTTTGAACACACCGTTATAGTTACACCAAGTAATTAAAAGTCTTTGAAGATCAAGGCAGCTCAGACTTGGGCGAATTTCTTATTCCTTCATTCGCCACGCAATTAATTAGTCCCGTTAGAAATTAGATCTCGGCGCAAAACAACAAAAAGTATTCAACTTGTAACGGCTTCTCGGCCGAGACAGTTGCACGCCCGCGCAAACGCATAAGGACTACCAGTGTTCTAGCTAGAGTTCTCGGCCATCTTTGCCGTGAATTTTAGAGGTAAGAAGGGTATAGAGTATAGAGTATATGGTATATGGTGTAGAGTATAGGGTATATGGTATAGGGTATAAGGTTTAGAGGGTTTAGGGTATTTTTAATTAGTTTTTATATGACATTTATTATATAAATTATAAAGATATTGTTGATGCCCAAATAATTTAATAGTGAAATTAGAGATCCTGGCCCAACAACAACTTGCCAAACCAAGAAAATGGTACCAAGCCTATGCTTATGTCACTCTCAGCTATGTCAAGCAAGTCACGTGCCTCGCTAAACCATGTCAAGTGGGCCAAGCTAAGCCTAAGAAAAAGCTTATCATGCCTAGGCCAAAATAAGGCCACAGTACGCTAAGCCCACGCCCAAAAAAAGGAGAGATGCGCCCTAGACCAAATAGGCCTTGAACAACAAAGCTTTCCACAGAAAAATTATGTCTCATATGCACTAGCCCCAAACTTGTGGAAAATCGAGTTCTTCATGCCAAGGCCATGAGATTACTCCATTAGCCCATGCCAATTAAGCCCCTCCTTTTCTTAAGGTCGTACTCCTTATGACCATTTTGGGAGCCACGATAAACCTACTCTTCCAAGCTCATGCTCCTCATGTCCAATCACTCTCCCTTGGTCATTAGTGTCTCTATTAGTAGCCAAGCACATGCCACCCAAGCAGGAGCCTTAGACAAGCCAAGCATGGCTACTATAAGACCAATTCATTTACATGCCAAGATACGTGGCCAAGGACCCAAGCCATAGGCCAAATGAGGCTTACAAGTGGTTGTGGTGAGGTTAGGGAGACTCATAAGGCCCACCGGAAATTCAAATGATAATTGTCCTAGGCTACTTGGGGGTCCAAGGACTCAGGCCCATCATTTTGAATTCCTGCGTAGGATAGCAATGTATACTTTTCTCAACATTTCTCATTGGCCAGCAGATTCCTATGTCCCCGTTAGACTCTCTCCCTAGACCTAAGAAACAACCATGGGTTGTTTCATCCTTTTTGCCTAAGAGAAAAAAGGGTTCGTTACTCACGTGAAACATTTTCCAAGAACATGTAATTTTTTAAAATGTAACTCATCTATCCAAGACAAGTGAAGACAAGATGTCCTAAACCCATATCCCCAGCCTTTTTCACCTCCTCAACCTAAAGAAAAACTATACCTAATGCCAAGATATATAAGACCTTTGCTAGAAATAGGCAACCACAGAAAGTCCATCTTGTTTGTCCAAGACACGTGAAGACAAAGATGGCAGAGAAAATTAAATGCTCTCACTGTACCACTATTTCACCTTCTTAGCTTAGTAGGAAAAGTAAATCCAAAACAAAAAAACCTTGGCTAAAATGGAAAGCTTAATGGAATACTCTCGCTGCACCACTATTTCACCTTCATGTAATATTGCAAGTTGTGTTAATTTTTATTTTATTTGTTTATGTAGTTTAGGTTGTTCATTTTATTTGTTTCTTTCATAAATTTTCACCTTCTCCCTCCTCCCTCCTCCCTTGGTCGGACTTTTGCCTTCCCTGTTTCTCCTCCTCCATTCTCTGCTTCTCATCCATGGCTATTGCTGCTCATCCATAGCTATTGCAATGGTCGGTGACATGGTTTTTGTTTTCTTTTGTTAGAGATGATGACCTAAAAAGAAGAAAAAAGCGAGCATCTTTTTTTTTTTTTTTTCTTTTTAGCATCCCCCAAATTAGGGTGAAAGAGTGTGCTTTCACACTTTGTTTAAATCAGAATGTACAAGAATTTTGATTTTGTTATTTCCCAATAGTCTTTTACATAAATTGTGTCAATAAGCCTTGAGAAAAAGGAGCAGCAAGAGGAAATAGAAGATGAAATCTAAAACATAAAACTAAACCTGTTTTATCTTTCTATTTTTTCTAATATGTTTTTTTGTGATTTATCTTCCAATTTTATCTTTCTTTTTTAAAAGTTTTTGGCTTTTTCACTTGTATTATAATTCCTATTGGTGTTTCAAACTGTTTGCTTAAAACTGTTGCAAAATCTTATGTCGTGGGTTGATTTGGTGTATGATGGGTTGTGCTGACTGCTGAACTTGGTTTAGGAATAAGTTTGGAAGTCTTAGAGAGAGAAGCAACGCCACCCTATTTATACATTGGTGCAAAGACACCTCAAATTTATACAAGTGCACAAAGTGCAAAGACACCAAATCATATTCCCATATTTTGGTGAAGAATGTGAATCCCCCTTACATTGGTGCCAAACCCCCTATTTATACAAGTGGAAAGACACCTCAAATTACAATCCTTATGGGAATACAATTCCTAAATAATATAGGGTCTTTATCAATCCTTGATACCCTTGAAATAGGGTTGGGCCGGCTTCCCTTGTGTAGATGGGAATTTATTTCCTTTGAGAGCCCTTTTTCCTCTCCATAATTGGAATGCTTTTTCTGGTAATTTTGGAAGTATCTTTTCCTTGATGATTTGGT
The DNA here is from genome assembly GCA_003254865.1 of Dryas drummondii. Lineage (NCBI taxonomy): Eukaryota > Viridiplantae > Streptophyta > Magnoliopsida > Rosales > Rosaceae > Dryas > Dryas drummondii. The sequence continues at coordinate 755,174 of QANW01000298.1, forward strand.
GAAACATTGACTGGACTTGGACTTCCTTTCTTGTGCGGCACCAATTCAACTTCTTCAATCATCATGTGTTTTATCCTTGCAGTCTAGTTTCATCCAAATTGCACCAAAACGTGACTGGTTGGAAAGAAAGACATGTAGAAGCACTTTCTCATGTTAGGATTAACGTTTTAGGCCTATTGAACAACATGAAGCCTTTTGAATGCACGAAAACATCATTTCGGTGCATATTCAGTCCAATTTCGTCCAAATTGCACCAAAACATGACTGGTTGGCAAGAAAGACATATTGAAGCACTTTATCATGTTAGGATTAGCGTCCTAGGCCTATTAAACCACATGAAGTCTTTTGCACACATGAAAACGTCATTTCAGTATATACTCAGTCCTATTTCTTCTAAATTGATCCAAAAAGTGCTCGGTTGGCAATAAAGGCATGAGGAAGTACTTTCTCATGTTAGGATTAGCGTTTCAAACCTATTGAACCATATTTGGTGTTAAGAAAGCACGAATACGTCATTTTGGGGCATAGTTAGTCCAATTTCGACAAAGTTGTACGAAAACGTACTCGTTGGCAACAAAGACATAGGGAAACACTTTCTCATTTTAAGAATAGCGTTCTAGACATATTGAACCACATTTGGTGTTAAGAATGCACGAAAATATCGTTTCAGTGCATACTTGGTCCAATTTCGTCCAAATTGCTCCAAAACGTGCCCATTTGGATAGAAAGACATAGGGAAGCACTTTCTGATGTTAGGATTAGCATTCTAGACCTATTGAACCACATTTGGTGTTAAGAACGCTCGAAAATGTCTTTTCGTTGCATATTTGGTCTAATTTCGTTCAAATTGCACAAAAAAGTGACCGGTTGGAAAGAAAGACTTAGGGAAGGACTTTTTCATGTTAGGATTAGCGTTCTAAACCTATTGAACCACATTTGGTGTTTTGAACGTACGAAAACATCATTTCGGTGCATATGCAGTCCAGCGTCGTCCAAATTGTACCAAAACGTGACTGGTTGGCAAGAAAGACATATAGAAGCACTCTCTCATGTTAGGATTAGTGTCCTAGGCCTATTAAACCACATGAAGTATTTTACATGCACGAAAACGTCGTTTTGGTACATACTCAGTCCTACTTCTTCTAAATTGATCCAAAACATGCCCGATTGGAAAGAAAGGCATGAGGAAGTACTTTCTCATGTTATGATTAGCGTTCTAGACCTATTAAATCATATTTTGTGTTAAGAACTCACAAAAACGTCATTTTATTGTATATTTGGTCCAATTTTGCCCAAATTGCACCAAAATGTGCCTGGCTGGCAAGAAAGACTTGGGGAAGCACTTTCTTATGTTAAGATTAGTGTTCTAGTTCTATTGAACCAGATTTGGTGTTAAGAACACACGAAAATGTTATTTCGGTGAATAGTTGGTTCAATTTTGTCCAAATTACACTAAAACGTGACTAGTTCGAAAGAAAGACCTGTAGAAGCACTTTCTCATGTTAGTATTAGCGTTCTAGGCCTATTGAATCACATAAAGTCTTTTGAATGCATGAAAACATTATTTTGGTACATACTCAGTCCAATTTTGTCTAAATTGCACCAAAACGTGATCGGTTGACAAGAAAGACATATTGAAGCACTTTATCATGTCAGAATTAGCGTTCTAGGCCTATTAAACCACATGAAGTCTTTTGCACGCACGAAAATGTCTTTTCGGTACATACTCGGTCCTATTTATTCTAAATTGATCAAAAAAGTGCTCAATTGGCAAGAAAGGCATGAGGAAGTACTTTCTCATGTTAGAATTAGTGTTCTAGACCTATTGAACTACATTTGGTGTTAAGAAAGCACGAATACGTCATTTCAGGGCTTAGTTAGTCCAATTTCGTCAAAATTGTATGAAAACGTGCCCAGTTGGCAAGAAAAATATGGGGAAACACTTTATTAGGTTAGGATTAGCGTTTTAGACCTATTGAACCACATTTAGTGTTAAGAATGCACGAAAACATCGTTTCAGTGCATACTTGGTCCAATTTCATCTAAATTACTCCAAAACGTGCCCATTTGGCAAGAAAGACATAGGGAATCCTTTCTCATGTTAAGATTAGCATTCTAGACCTATTGAACCACATTTGGTGTTAAGAACTCTCGAAAATGTCCTTTTGCTGCATACTTGGTCCAATTTCGTACTAATTACACTAAAACATAACCGGTTGGAAAGAAAGACATGTAGAAACACTTTCTCATATCAGGATTAGCGTTCTAGGCCTATTGAACAACATGGAATCTTTTGAACGCACGAAAACATTATTTCGGTCCATAATTGGTCCAATTTAGTCCAAATTGAACCAAAACTTGCCCAGTTGGCAAGAAAGACATGTACAAGCACTTTCTCATGTTAGGATTAGCGTTCTAGGCCTATTGGACCACATGAAGCATTTTAAACGCACGAAATCGTTATTTTGGTGCATACTTGGTCCAATTTCATCCAAATTGCTTCAAAATGTGTCAGGTTGACAAAAAAGACATGTAGAAACACTTTCTCATGTTAGGATTAGCATTCTAGGCCTACTGAACCACATGAAGTCTTTTGAATGCATGAAAACGTCATTTTAGTGCATACTTGTCCAATTTCGTTCAAATTGCACCAAACAGCCCGGTTGGTAAGAAAAACATGTACAAGCACTTTTTCATGTTATGATTAGCGTTCTAGACCTATTGAACCACATGAAGCATTTTGAACGCACAAAAACGTCATTTCGGTGCAAACTTTGTCCAATTTCATCCAAATTACACCAAAACGTGTCAGGTTGGCAAGAAAGACATGTAGAAGCACTTTCTTATGTTAGGATCAGTGTTCTTGGCCTGTTGAACCACATGAAGTCTTTTGAACGCGCTAAAAGATTATTTCGGTGCATATTCAGTCCAATTTTGTTCAAATTGCACCAAAATGTGCTCGGTTGGCAAAAAAGACATGAGAAAATGCTTTCTCATAGTAGCATTAGCGTTCCAGACCTATTGAACCCCATTTAGTGTTAAGAATGAACGTAAGCGTCATTTCGATGCATACTTGGTCCAATTTCGTCTAAATTGCACAAAAACATTCTTGATTGGTAAGAAAGACATGGGGAACACTAAAAAAAATTAGGCTTATTCATACCATTGCCCCCTGTAACATACACTTTTTTTCACTTTGCCCCCTGAAACTTAAATTCTCTCAGTTTGACACCTGAATTTCAAACAGTTGTTGCAAAAAATCCTATGCCGTCAACTCTGTCAATTTTTCTGTTAAAAAAGTTGATGTGGCACCTATATGACATGGGTGGAACCCTTTTCTAGTTATGTAACATCCATGCAGACACTAAAAATTATAAAAAATATGATTATATAAGTAGGGGACGTTGCAAATTTCGAGCTTAATGTCAATTTTTTATAATTTTTAGTGTCTGTATGGATGTTACATAACTAGAAAAGGGTCCCACCTATGCCATATAGGTGCCACGTCAGTTTTTTTAACGGAAAAATTGACAAAGTTGACGGCNTTTTGCAATAGGGTCCCACGTCAGTTTTTTTAACGGAAAAATTGACAAAGTTGACGACATAGGGTTTTTTGCAACAACTGTTTGAAGTTAAGGTGGCAAACTGAGAGCATTTAAGTTTCAAGGGGCAAAGTGAAAAAAAATATATCTTACAGGGGACAATGGTATGAATAAGCCAAAAAAATATTGGCTATAGTGATGAAATTTTTAGTGATGTATTTCACATTCGTTAGTTCGTCACTAAACAAGTCGATTTAGTGATCAATAATATTGATTCATCCCTAAAAAGTTTGGCTCCAAAGAAATTCATTCTCCCTTTTAAATTTTGATTATTTGTGACCAAATATATGAGTTTGAGCGACCTATTTTTAACTTGGTCACTAAAGTCCATAAAAAAATTAAAATTACTTGGTCACTAAATTATATTGCACTGTGTTGTTTGGTTTATGTCTTATTTAAATTTTTTTTTTCAATTAACAAAGATTTTTTTTTGTCAAGAACAAAGATGTTTACTTGAAACTTTGAAAACCATAAAAACACACTCAATCAAATAAAAAAAATACAACAAAAACACTGCACGCACAAAATTTCTCACTTCTCCAGACTCCCTTGTCCCTCTCCGTTTTCCCTCATTTCTCCTCTCTACAGTTTGTCCTAATATTTTCACTCTCTAAATGATGATTAGCCCTAATTTCTCTTTCGATTAGCTCTGTTCTTTATTCAATTGCATTTTTCTCTAGCGCTCATCACTGTAGTTCACAAAAAGTTAGCATTTGGTGGTGGTAATTTGGAGGACAGACTAATTGTTTTCTATATCTTGCCGTGGTGCTCACCATAGACTACTTGCGGTGGTAATCAAACAAAGCATAGGAAGTATTGTTGCTCACTCGTCTGGTGACTCTGTGCCAGGTGGAGGGAAAAAAACGAGCTTAATTTGCTGCACAAAGGTTTGGGCTGCTTCTACTACTGCAATTTGGTGTATTGATTTGAGAATGGCTCTTAGAGGTATGAACTTTCCATGGGTTTCAATTTCACCTATGTTAGTTTTCTTTCTCCTAGGTTCTTTGCACATGAAAAATTAGAATTTTTCTAGTTTAGATCGTTTTTGTTTCAGGCTAGAGAGTACATTAATCTTCTACTCTTATAAAACTATAATAAAAATTGGACGGCATAATAACAGGTTAGGAATCGGTAGAGCCTTGAGAGAAACAGATTGAAAAGCAATTTTTCTTTCTTCTCAGGTACTGCAATAGTTGGTTTTGGAAAAAGAACAAAAAGAAAACTGAGGTTCAAGGTATCTGGATGGAAGCTAATAAAAATAAAAAGGAATACGAGGATAGAAAAGTTTTACGTCCAAGGTTTAAACCTAGATAGCAACAGAGAAGGATATGAGGCTTTTGTATGCTCAGGGTCAGCTGTGGCTTCAACAGCATCATTTCACGGGCAGGACTGTAGGGTAAGAACTCTTGTTGCCTCCTTTTTCGTTTCTTACAAAAGAAAGCATTGCCTCCTTTTTTTGGGCATGTTTCCACCAATGGGACATGGGGAACTTATCATGTTGTGCTACTGGGTCAAGATTTCAAGATAATACATGAATGCTTCAATGGCTTGTTACCATATAATATTTTGATCACTGTAGTTTTGGCACGTCTTCTGATTTTTTAAGTCTTAAACTAATAGGTTAATTCATTTTGGCTAATTGATTTCATATGTAGAGCTAATTTTATTAGAAAATAGGGATTGTGCATGTGCATGCTCTACAATATCAATAGAAGGAGAAAAAATTATCCTTTTTCTTATTTTAAAGTATCTGTCTTTGAGGAAGTGATGCTTGATACTGCTCTTCATTGTAACTCAATTAATCTCTATAGCAATGTATTGAACCAAGTTGTTAACTGCTGAGGAAACCCCTAGTTACAAGGGCCTTCTTCTGTCTGGAGAAAGTTCTTATTTTTAGAATGTACTTCATTAGGACATCATATAGTCCAACACATGGTCATTTTTGGTTATTCTTCTGAGCTCTATCTATTTCTCTTTTTCTCTCTCTCCCTTATGTCAACCTCCTTACATTTATACAATTCTCATAATTTTTCCTACCAGTGGCCTAAATCGAAGTGGGTGGGAGGTTATGCTTTCTAAGAACAGGCACCCTTACCAGATTAAACTTTAACTTTAAGCAGCACACATTGAAAACCTTAATGTTCTTCTGCCTTAAAGATCCGTGCAGTTCAAAATTCTCTCTTCTCCTTTTCAACTACTGCTATGAACTGAATGCACCTGTCTATAACTTTTCATCAGCTAATTAATGCATCTTTATTTGCCTGATAATGTTTAGCAATAGGTTGTTTTCATGAAATAAATTTATAAATTCTTTTCCATGTTGTTTCGGTAAGCATATCTGTGAATAGTTATCATTCTAAGTGAAAATTTGGTGGCTATTTTATTCAAGAACTTTTGTCTAAGGTCTTTTTCTGGTAAGGAAAAATTGATGTCTTGTTTGGAAATTGTATTTCATTCTGTATCTATTTTTCTTGTACTGCTTAACTAATGATAACAACTGATATGGTTTTTAGGGTGACATTTTGTTCTTGCACATGAGTAAAGATCCCATTCGTGCAGGAGAAATTGTTGTCTTCAATGTTGATGCAAGTGATTTTTATTTTTTTTATTTGTTCTTAATTTCTTTTTCACTCTTTTATCATAATTTCATTTTTTAATGATTGGTATTTGTCAGGCTTGTTTCGATCAGTACATTCTGATTTCTTTTCCTAATATTCTTGACTCATCATCATATCTCGCTTTTAGTGATGCAGGACAGGAGCACACGCTGCTGTCTTGCTACTATACTAGGGCAAGAACCACAGTAGAAAGGAAAATCCAGCAATAACAGAAGAAAAAAGAGAGAATAAATCTATAGAATCAAAGTTGGAATGTAGATAGATGAGTTCTAGGAGTTAGGAACCCAAAAGAAACTCTTACATCAGAAATCTCTGAATAATATTATGCCAAAAACTGTCTATTACAACCTAAGCCTTAAGCTTATATAGGAAAACATATTCCTCAATTGACTAGGAAAACAATAAACCTTAGCTAACTAGGAAAACATAAAGTAAAATTACATTAAAGACCTAATGAAATAAGGAAACTAGACTCTAAATCTAGCTAGGAAATAAAAATTAAAAAGCCACTAAAAAATAATAATAAGTCTTGGAACCCTAGGAGATGCTCCTGCATCATTTAGCCTTAATAATAAAAGGTATATTCTAGTAAGGCATTATTTAATGATTAATTTTAATATTATTCAACTTTTTTCGTTTGTGTATGATGACTGAACATAAACCCTTTTCCTTTAGCATTTAAACCTTCTAAAGGTTGTAATACATTGTTTTCCAATTTTGGTATGTCTAATCAATTAGCATGTACCCAGCTATAGTTTTTTTAACTTTTCTTATGTAAATGAAAGAATTTAGCATGTAAAATTAACAGTTGTAGTTTTTAGGATGCATGGGAGCTATAATTCGAAACTTTGAATACATTTTCAGTTGTGATCCCAATAGAAAACATAAATTATTAATATTATGAATGAGATTTGTCTCTTCCATTAGGTAGTGTACATATATATTTTCACTAGCACTATTGCTCTTAATTTTGTTATTTTTTTAAATTATTGATTAAGCATTCATGTTATGCATAAACCTAAGATAGCAATATAGACTGCCCCTATTTTATGGTTACGTGTTCTCCTTTTTGAGAAGTAATTGCTAATACGTTTTCCTTTGTCTATATTCTCCAGGACCGTGAAATTCCAATTGTCCATCATTTCATTAAGGTAAAGAATACGCTCTTTGGGGTTGCTAAATAATTTTGACTAGTGGCTTTTGAAATGAGATGGTGTTGTCTCTTACTTTTGACCTTCATGAAAACAATAATGGTTATTTTTTAGGTGAGTGTGTGTGTTGTGTGGGTGCGGTGGGGGGGGGGGGGGGGGGGGAGAATAT
>QANW01000298.1:762751-773669 GCA_003254865.1 Dryas drummondii
GGGGGGGGGGGTGGGAGAAGAATATGAGACTCTTTTAGAATATGAGAGAACAAGATTAAGCATATGTTTATAACCATCTGATGCTCTATATCTCCAAGACGACTTTGTGGAATCAAAAGTATGAAAATAATTAAGCTCACATATCTGGTTATTCCTCCACACCACATTTTTGTTTAAATTACAGCCATAGAATCATTCTTTCGTGGCATACATCTTGGACCTATTGGGTTAGTTGTAAAGGAGCTTAAAGAGATTGAGATGTTCCTCAAAAGGGCCATACTAAATCAGGAGTCCATACTAAATCAGGAGTAAGTTTCCCATATATCCCTGATGTAGATTAGTCTATTAGATGGTTGCCAGAATTACCTGCCTTTTTTCTTTTCTTTTCTTTTTTTCATAGTCAGTGGATAATCGATCATCATCCCATTGTCCAGATCTGAGAAGATACTGGAGAAGTTGATGTCCTTGCAAAATGTACCTGTTTATTGAATAATGTAAATAGTTGGTTTGCTTGATATAATCCCCATGAATCTTGGTCAATAAAAAGCTGTGGACATGTGTCATAATTCGAATTTTAGCTTTTACCTCAGTATTTCAGCAGTTTCAAAACATGTTGTCTGATATTTGTGTTGCTTTCCTGCAACGTGCCTACTTTACTCAGATGTTCACCCCTTGAAGAATGACAATCAGGATAAGTTGCAATTCATGTGAATTATTTTTCCTTTTGAGCATTTACAATATTCTCTAACTTACATTTTCCATATGTTGTACTTGCTTGTGAATGTTTATCCTTATAGAACATGACTTTGATAACTAACAGAACATGTTTATTAACCTTCCATATGTCCACGATGGTTCCATGACTTTGATAACTAATAGAACATTCTCAAAATAAAAAGGGAAAGATTAGTTGTGAAAGCCCTTAAAATCCCACTTGTTTAAGGCACTTTATTGTAAATTATGTCCTTGACTAATGTTTTGAGAATGCTATGTATATGACTAAAACAACTAGGCCTGAGGTTGTATTTCTATACTTGTCATGACTTCTTGTGCAGCTTAATGCTAAATGCCAAATTCTCCTTACAACTCCAGTGATAGTAATCATGTTTTGATTTAATTTTGATAGGAAAAACTTGAACCTTGTTTAACTTAGCCCATATTTTCCCTCAATTTTCAGATTTTTATAAACTGAACCTCAAATCACAAAGTTTTTACTAAACATAAATTTGCTTGGTGTGAAAGTAATTTGACCCATTTGACTACTTAGGTGTCATGACTATGGGGTGTAATAGAGAAGAATACTGCCAAGTGGCAGGAGGTTTTGCATTACCCACCTACTCGGTGCATCTGAGAGAGGGTAGAGAAGTTTACTGAAACACATGGACTTCTCCTCTTCTCAGCCGTACCTTTAATACGTGACTTCTCCCATTCCTCTAACTTGGTGATGCAGTACATATCACTTTTTTATGTCAGACTTTGCGTTTTCATATTGTATCTTTCAACAATATTTTTTGTTTTATTTTGATAGGCTTCAATAAGTGTTCGCCTATGGTGTCATATATGAGAGAAAGCTGCTAGATGAAGGTAATCTTCATTAATCTAAAATGAGTTTAATTCCAATTTAATGGATTATTATAAGTAATCCATGTTATAGTAATCCATGCAATTGAAGTTCTTCCTGCCACTTTTATACCTGTTTATGTTTTTCTACAAGAGGCCTTGATTAGTCCATTTCCTAAGTGCCTTATGATATCTAGTCATGGTGTTACAACTAGGTGCATGGTATTGAGTAAGTCTTCTCTCTCTCTCTCTCTCTCTCTCTCTCTCTCTCTCTCTCTCTCTCTCTCTCTCTCTCTCTCTCCAGTCCATTTCCTAAGTGCCTTCTGACATCTAGTCATGGTGTTGCAACTAGGTGCATGTTATTGAGTAAGTCTTCTCTCTCTCTCTCTCTCTCTCTCTCTCTCTCTCTCTCTCTCTCTCTCTCTTAAATGTATATTATTTGCACATCATACTTAGAAAGGTCGGGTTTAAAAAAAAAAAAAAAAAATCAAAGACATCTATTATTGGGTGTTTTTTTTTTTTTGGCCACTATCTATTATTGGGTGTTACTTGTTAGTACTTAATTAACCACTTAATTTTGCACATCACTTAAGATTTCAGAGTTTCTCAATGCAAGACTTCAGTTATATTGTTAGGTTGCTTATTGTTAGTACTAAATGTTAGTTTTCTTATTTTAACTTATATGTGAGTCATTTCATATAAAACTGACTATATATATGATACTGCAATCACAATGAATTAATACATTTTGTATTTGTTTTTCATTGCAGATTAGTACTCAGAACTGATGTGTTTTAGATCTCTCTTGGACATTCAATCTTATTGTACATGTTTGGATTTTACTTATTAAATGGTTCAATTTGGACCATTGACACTTCATTTATGAAGGAGTTCTAGATATTTTGTAAAGGATAAACTTGAATGTCGAGATATTTATTATTTATTGTTTGCAATCGAAATTTACAAATCCTATGCGGTGTTTTTATGTCTGCAAAAGTATGAAAATAAATATGTAATTAAAACTAACAAACAATTTAGTTTTAGTGAGGAAAACATTTATTAGTGACCAAATAAATTGGTCACTACACATCCATCTACAAGATTTTAGTGATGAATAATCTCAGTGAGGAACCATCTTCCTCCCTAATATTTGAACATGAACATCAGTTATAGTTAAGGAATAAAATTTTGAAGAAATTTCCATGGGTATTTTGATGAAAATTTTGATAGAAATTTTGAAAATTTTTAAATTTCTATAGAAATTATAAGGAAATGACGGAAATTGTTATCAAAATACGAAAATTTTGAATGAAACTTTTTCATATGTTTATTTAACATATTATTTACTATATTGATAAAAAACATTGAAGAAACTAAATTATATAGTAAGTTTCATGAATATAATGTGCGCTGTAGACAAATACTATTAAATAAAATTAGTATAATGAATAAATGAAATTAGTATATTATTTATACTCTATGATTTATACACTAAATCCTATATACTATATATACTAAATCTTATATACTCTATAATCCATACACTAAATTATATGGTATAAGATATTAGGGTTTAAGTCCTTTAAGTTATTTTTAATTATTTTTATATAGAAATGTATTCGGGTTTAGGATTTAAAATTAACTAAATGAAATTCCAAACTTTTTTTTTTCTTTCCAATTGCACAAAGACTCCAAACCCCAACCAACCCTAAACTTTTTTTTTTCCTCTTTTTTTTTTTTTTTCTTTTCTTTCCTTCCTTTCTTTCTTCCCGTGACTTCTTCTTTTCCTTCTCATTTCATCTTTCCCACTGCCCAAACACTTTTTCTTTCCTCCCTCTTTTTGATTCTTCCTTCTCTTCCTCCTTTCTCCTTCTTTTCCTCCTTCCTCGGTCTCCCTCTCTTCCTCATCTCCCTCCCCGATCTCTTATCCTTCCTCGATTGCTTCTCTCTCCAAGATCTCTTCTCTCTCTTCCCTCCCCAATCACCCTCTGATCTCTCTTCTGCTGCCTCCGGTGACGAGGCCAGCTTGCCAGTTCCTCCCCTCTCTCCTTCTAGTTGTTGGATCCTTAAATGTTTGCATTTTAGGCCCTCTATCTTCATGTATTTAGTACTTAGTCCCTATATTTTATGTTATTTATTTGTGTTTTTCTCTTTTGTAGGTGGAAAGCCCATAGGAATTAAATGGATGCAAATTAGCCCATTTCGAGCTTAAATGAATATTTGCTGTTTAAAGGGAAACCCAAGATCAAGAGAGCGTCCAAGAGCATGAAGAAATGAAAGCCCAGCCCAAACCACATAGGAAGTGGCGTGTATGCTAGAAGAAAAGAGCTGGTCGCACCTTGCAAGGCTCTCCTTTCCTAATTGGGCTTTAAAAATCAGATTTGATATTACCCTAGTTATTTCATTTTAATTCCTGATTTATTGGAGGCCCAGAGGGGAGGAAATCAGCTACATGCAAGCCCATAGGGGTCAGCTACACCATGCGCAAAAAAGAGAGAGAAACCCTAGGGCCTTGCGCAAGTCACTTAAGCCCAAGAAGCCAAGCCCATGCCGCACACCCTAGTTTTCTAAACCTAACCCTAGCTGCCGCACTTCTCTAGTCTTCCTAACCCTAGCTGCCGCACACCCTTATATATTTATCTCTTTCTCTCATTTTGGAGGTTGACACACTTGGAAAAAATCAGAAAATAGAGAGAGAGGGGCTGCTGGAGGCGTGAGCTCTCCTTAGGGTGTTTTCTCTTCTTCTTCTTTTCTTGTAATTGTTAGATGAAAAACATGATTTCGTGGCTGTTCTTGTTTTCTAGCATGAACTAATCACGTTTTCTAGGGCCTAGGATTCAGCCCTAGGTCGAATATTCATTGGATTGGTGATGTAGTTGCTGTTTGTTTAATTTCATGGATTTGATGATTTTGATTTCACTTTTATCATTGTTCTCTATGTGTTTTTAATCCTTGATTGATCACTTAGGGTTATTGCATCTAGAATTTAATCAATTTAGGGTGAGGACAACCAATCAGCCCCTAATACAAGTGATAAACAACTTAGGATTTAGTAATTGGCTAAATTCTAATTGTGTGAAATCAATAATAAAGCATCTAAGGTAGACGCCATGCTTTAGGGTTTTATTTGCATTCATAATCTCATTTGTGTGTTAATGGACCTTGCTGCATTCTTAGGTAGATGTCATGCCTAGGTTGCATTTAGGGTACCAAACTAGGGTAAATGCCATGCACTAGTTTGTACATTTGGGGAATTATGCATCTCATGCTATGCCATAGGTGAATATGCGAATGCATTCATCAATAGGAATTAAAGGTTTCAGAAATTGCACCAAGACATCGAATATGAGGTCTAGTGGTAAAGTCCTAGAGTCCTAATATCATCATCTATCTATTTTCACAAGATAACTTGCTGTTTTCATAGTCTTTGCTAGTCGCACATCTTTGTTTTTGTTTAGGTTTAATTTGCTGTTTTCAAATCATACAAACTCCCTCCCATTCGTGTGTGTGTGCGTGGGTTTCATTTCAAGTGAGCAGCTGCCCTAGGCGTGACAACTTGGGTAGCCACTCGTGTCCTGTTTTCTTGTTTCTTTTTAGCATTCGGATTATCATTTAAAGATCAACAATAGTCCTCGTGTGATCGACCTTGCTTGCCATCTATATTATATATAGATTCGTGCACTGCGAGTATTTAAATTTAAAACGAACAGTTTTTGGCGCCGTTGCCGGGGACTAGTTTTGATTTTTGTGACGATCTTCATGCGTTATTTTAGTGTTTTTATTCAGTGATTATTTGCTGTTTTCTTTTTGTTAGTTTATTTTCCCTTTGTTTTTGTTCTTGTGCCGTGAGTCGTAGTTGTAGGATTGTGTTTAGTTTTTCATCTTTAACTTGTTTTAATTTTCTGATTTATGTATTTATTTAATTACTTAGTTTATTGATTTCAAAAAAAAAAAAAAAATCTGAAAATTACTTTTCTTTCTTATTGTTTAATTGTGGTTCTAATTTGTTTGTTTCTTATTTTGTAGGTACTTGTGCATGTCCCAGCCATATTCTAACAAGCCAATTGACTACACTCATTTGGATGAGAGATTAGCCCGAATAAGATTCTTTTGTGAACGGAGTAAGGCAGAGCAAGTGCGAGCAGCAGCACTTTTACCTTTGCCATCCCCTACACCGTCTCCTACATCTTCATCAAACTCTCACCAATTTGAAAAAGTTATGGCCGAGATAGACAACGTGGAACACATGGGGGATCTAGACATCCCGACCATCCTTGCTTCCCCTTCTAGCATTGCCTTGCCACCTGCTGCAAGAAATTATGAGCTCAAATCCTCTCACTTTAATATGCTACCCTCTTTTCATGGTTTACCTAGTGAAGATCCGCTAACTCACCTTAAAGATATATTTAATGCTGTGAGCTTTTTGCCTTTGACAGGTGTGAATGAGAATCAACTTAAGATTAGGGTGTTTCCTTATACTGTGAAGGATAAAGCTAAGTTTTGGCTGAATTCTTTGAAACCTGGATCATTGAGGACTTGGGATGAAATTGAGAAGAAGTTCCTAGAAAAGTTCTTTTCTTCTCAAAAGACGGATATGCGGAGAGATAAGATTATGCAGTTTTCTCAACAAGATGAGTCATTCTCAGAGGCTTGGGAGCGTTTTAATACATTGCTACTTCAATGTCCACATCATGGACTTCCTTTAAACTTATTAATGTGCATATTTTATAAAGGACTAACCCCTGCGAGTAGGATTGCTGTGATTAATTTTTCAGGTGGTTCTATCAGGAATAAGACAGCCCAGGAGGCCTCTGACCTCTATGAAGAGATGGCAAGAGAAACAATACATTCTGATACTAGAGGTAAGTGCGCTGGTGTGAATGAGGTTAATGCTTCTAATAATTTTGCATCTAATGCGCAGATCACTCGGCTGGAACGCAAAATGGATGCCATACGCCCTAAAACAGAGAGCTCCATCATTGGAGGTTTGTGCCATTTGTGCTACACCTGGACATGAAACGATTTCTTGCTCTCATGGTGCCGATTTCCCTGAGTTTGTGCAAGAACAGGCCAACATGCTGAACTCATATAATCAGAGGCCCAGGAATGATCCATTCTCTCCTACTTACAATCCAGGGTGGCGGAATCATCCCAATTTCAGGTGGAGTAATAACCAGAATCAGCAGCAGCCTCAAGGTTCATTTCCACAACATCAGGCACATCAGGGTTATCAACAACAACAGCCTCAGAAGAAGTCCTTGGAAGATTTGATTACATCCATGGTTCAGAGCACACAATCTTTCATTCAGAAGTCAGAGACACATATGCAGAAGACTGATAGGGCCATTGCGAATCTTGAGCAACAAATGGGCCAGTTAGCTACTGCACTTAATCAAAGAGAGCCAGGGAGACTTCTAGGGCAAGTGATCATTAACCCCAAGAACAATGAGCAGGTGAATGCAATTACACTCAGAGGGGGTAAGATAGTTGGGAAAGAAGATGAAGCTGTTGTTGAGGAAGGTGTCGAGTCAGAAGATGCACCTGAGATCATAGCCGAACCTGTTAAGGGTACCTTAGACCCTTCTGTGCCATCTTCAGGCAACCATGTGGTAGCTCCCAAAGGTTTTCCCTTACCTCAGGTACAATTTGACCCTTCTAAGTTGATTTCTGTACATGCTCCTTTTCCTAGAAGGTTGCAGAAGGCTAAGAAAGAGGACCCTCTGAAGGGTGTTATGGAGATATTCAGGAAGGTGGAGATCAATATTCCCCTTCTAGATGCGATTAAGCAAGTGCCCAGGTATGCAAAGTTCCTCAAGGACTTGTGCACGAACAAGAGGAGGTTTCAGCAGTGCTTCAGAGGAAACTACCTCCCAAGCTCAAGGACCCAGGCAGCTTTACTATCCCTTGTATCATTGAGGATTGTAGGTTTGAGAAAGCTCTCCTTGATTTAGGTGCTTCTGTGAATTTAATGTCATTTTCTGTGTATGAGACTCTAAATTAGGTGAGTTGAAGGCGACCTCTGTAAGTATCCAGTTAGCTGATAGATCAGTTAAGTAACCCAGAGGAATTTTGGAAGATGTACTTGTGAGAGTAGATGGATTGATATTGCCAGCTAATTTCCTAGTTTTGGAAATGGAGGCCGTACCTATGTATTAGGCACAATTACCCTTGATACTTGGTCGTCCCTTTATGGCCACTGCAGGTACCTAAATTGATGTTCAACAGGGTACACTGACTATGAATGTGCAGGGACAGACCATTGAGTTCAGAGTGTTTGAGGCACTCAAACTACCCAGTGATGAGCATGAGTGCTTTAGGGTGAATGTTATGGATTTGGTTTGTCAACAGGTGTTTAATGTGACTTGTAGCAGTGATCCGTTGAATAGGGCTTTGATTCATAGCCCTATGGCTGTGCAAGAGGATGAAAAGGTTGAGAGCATTTTGGCTCACTTAGAGGCTGTACCCCGCTGTTCAGGTATGTATATTTCTGCTTTTGAGCATTTGCCTGTATCTGATACAAAACTTGTACCCTCTGTGTTGCAGGCACCTAAGCTAGAGTTGAAGGATTTGCCTGAGCATCTGAAGTATGCTTATTTGGGTGAGGGAAGCACATTACCTGTGATCATTGCTTCCAACCTCAATGCAGAGGAAGAAGAGAAATTTTTGCGAGTGCTGAGAGAGCACAAAACAACGATTGGGTGGAGTATTGCAGATATCAAGGGAATCAGTCCCTCGAGGTGTATGCACAGGATATTGTTGGAGGATGGAGCCAAGCCGACTAGAGAGGCTCAGCGTAGACTCAACCCAGTGATGAAGGAAGTTGTGCTGAAGGAGGTGCTAAAGTTGCTAGATGTGGGTATTATTTATCCCATATCAGATAGCAAATGGGTGAGTCTGGTGCAGGTGGTTCCTAAGAAGTCTGGTGTTAAAGTGGTTAGAAATGATGCAAATGAGCTGGTGCCAACTCGAGTACAAACAGGGTGGCGTGTCTGCATAGACTATAGGAAACTTAACTCAGGTACTCGGAAAGACCATTTTCCATTACCTTTTATTGATCAGATGTTGGAACCATTATTGCTTTCTAGACGGGTATTCAGGCTACAACCAGATAGCTATAGCCCAGAGGACCAGAAGAAGACGACATTTACCTGTCCCTATGGCACTTTTGCCTACAGGCGCATGCCCTTTGGCTTGTGCAATGCTCCAGGTACTTTTCAACGATGCATGATGAGCATTTTTTCCGATATGGTAGAGCATATAATAGAGGTATTTATGGATGACTTCAGTGTATTTGGTTCTTCTTATGATAAATGCCTCCATAATCTTGCTTTGGTTCTAAAAAGATGTCAGGAATGCAATTTGGTTTTGAATTGGGAGAAGTGCCATTTTATGGTACAACAGGGTATTGTTCTTGGCCATGTCATATCCAGTAGAGGGATAGAGGTGGATAAGGCCAAGGTTGATCTGGTAAGTAATCTTCCACCACCTTCGACAGTTAAAGATGTGTTTCTTGGGCATGCAGGTTTTTACAGGCGGTTCATTAAGGATTTTTCCCAGATAGCTCGGCCATTTGAGCTGATGTGCGATGCTTCTGATTATGCTGTGGGAGCTGTGTTAGGGCAGAGAGTGAACAAGATACCACATGTTATCTACTATGCCAGTCGGACTCTCAACGATGCCCAGTTGAATTATTCCACCACAGAGAAGGAGCTTTTAGCTGTCATTTTTGCTTTAGAAAAATTTAGGTCATATTTGATTGGAACTAAAGTGATTGTGTTTTCTGATCATGCAGCGCTTAGGTACCTTCTGCAGAAGAAAGATGCGAAGCCCAGGCTGATTAGATGGATTTTGTTGCTCCAAGAGTTTGACCAAGAGATCAAGGATAAGAAGGGCTCAGAGAATGTGGTGGCGGATCACCTCAGCCGATTGGTGCACAGTTCTACTGCAGAGGAGGACATCCTCCCTCTGAATGAGCGATTCCCAGATGAGCAGTTGTTCTCATTGTCTGTTTATGTTCCTTGGTACTCTGATATTGTTAATTATATTGTTACAGGAGAACTTCCAGGTGACATACAGAGAGCTCAAAAGGAGAAGCTCATTAGCACGGCTAAGTATTATATATGGGATGATCCATATCTATTTAAGTGGTGCCCCGACCAGATCATCAGAAGGTGTGTGCCTGAATCTGAGTTTCAGTCTATACTAACTTTTTGCCATTCTGATGCATGTGGAGGACATGGTGGAGCAAAGAAGACGGCTCTAAAAGTGTTGCAGTGTGGCTTTGACTGGCCTAGTCTGTTTAAGGATGCCTATACATTCTGCACCACTTGTGATAGGTGCCAAAAGTTGGGTAACATTTCTTCCCGAAATCAAATGCCTCTTAACCCCATTCTTATTGTTGAGATTTCATGGGTCCTTTTCCCTCTTCCAAGGGTTATTTGTATATCTTGCTTGCGGTTGATTATGTGTCGAAATGGGTGGAAGCAATTCCATCAAAGACTAATGATTCTAGAGTTGTCCTTAGATTTCTTAAGGCTCATATTTTTGCAAGATTTGGCGCTCCCAGGGCTATTATTAGTGATGGAGGATCTCACTTCAACAACAGGCTATTTGCGGCCTTGCTGAGCAATGTATCAAGCATAAAGTTTCTACACCTTATCACCCCCAGACAAGTGGACAGGCTGAGATCTGTAATAGGGAAATTTTGGAAAAGACTGTGAGCCCCTCCCTGAAAGATTGGTCAGATCGCCTCTTAGATGCTCTATGGGCTTATCGTACAGCGTATAAGACTCCCATTGGTATGTCCCCATACAGGTTGGTTTTTGGTAATCCATGTCCTTTACCTGTAGAATTAGAGCATAAAGCATATTGGGCTATTAAACATTTCAATTTTAAGATGAATTAGGCAGGTGAACATAGGAAGCTCCAATTGAGTGAGTTGGAAGAACTCAGGAATGAGGCTTATGAGAGTTCTAGGATTTACAAAGACAAGACTAAGGCCTACCATGACAAGGCCATTTTGAGGAAACATTTCGAAGTGGGTCAAAAAGTCTTGCTTTACAATTCTCGCCTCAGACTCTTTCCAGGTAAACTTCGTTCTCGATGGTATGGTCCATTTACTGTTACTAATGTTTACCCTTATTGTACAGTGGAGGTCTGCAATCCAAAGACAAAGAATACATTCAAGGTGAATGGCCATCGGCTTAAGCATTACTTGGAGGCTAATATAGAGCGTTCGGCGGAGAACATGCTCTTGGAGGATCCGGTTCCATTAGCATGATGTACTGCCAAGTCTGGCTGAAGACTCTAAACTTAGCGCTGATTGGGAGGCAACCCAATATTTGGAGAGAAGAAACAT
>QANW01000298.1:774177-806748 GCA_003254865.1 Dryas drummondii
ATGCAAGCCTAGTTGCCAAAGTGTATAAGAATGAAATGACATCGTAAAACCTGATTCTCTGTGGTTCCCTTAAGTCTTTGTGTTGTCCATACCTTTCTAGTTAAAACCCTTCACCATTAGCCCCATTACAACCCATATGTAAAGTCCTATATGATCTTAGGTGAAGTGTAGTCTTAATGTGGAGATTAGATGGGATGGAAGCATATTGTATTTTGATTTGATTTCAGGTATTTGGTATCTTTCATGAGATCATTATTCTTTCACTTGTGCTTTCATTCTTACATATATGTGAGTAATTTGAATTTGTATACATAAACTCGCTCACATATGCCTTTTGAGGGAATCACTATTTAACCAATATCTCAGTGCCTTATTTATGAGTGACTATCTTTGAGAGAATTGAAGTGACACTAGTTGCTTATGATTACTCAAGTTGCTTGAAAGTTCAGATTGAAAACTATGTTGATATTGTCTTACGCACATGATGCTTTAACCTTGTTGATTTTGAGTTAATGTTGGCATTTGGGTAATCTCTGGAACTAGTATGTAATCTATTTGATTGAGTTATGAATGATCAGGCATACCTGAGATTGTTGGTGGACGGTTAGATTGTTTTTAGAGTCCTAGTGTAGTTTTTGTTTTCTTTTGCTAGGGACTAGCAAATGTTAAGTTTGGGGGAATTTGTTGGGTCATTAAATGTTTGCATTTTAGGCCCTTTATCTTTATGTATTTAGTACTTAGTCCCTATATTTTATGTTATTTATTTGTGTTTTTCTCTTTTGTAGGTGCAAAGCCCATAAGAATTAAATGGATGCAAATCAGCCCATTTCGAGCTTAAATGAATATTTGTTGTTTAAAGGGAAACCCAAGATCAAGAGAGGGTCCAAGAGCATGAAGAAATGAAAGCCCAGCCTAAACCACATAGGAAGTGGCGTGTATGCTAGAAGAAAAGGCTGGCCGCACCTTGCAAGGCTCTCCTTTCCTAATTGGGCTCTAAAAATCAGATTTGATATTACCCTAGTTATTTCATTTTAATTCCTGATTTATTGGATGCCCAGAGGGGAGGAAATCAGCTACATGCACGCCCATAGGGGTCAGCTACACCATGCGCAAAAGAGAGAGAGAAACCCTAGGGCCTTGCGCAAGTCACTTAAGCCCAAGAAGCCAAGCCCATGCCGCACACCCTAGTTTTCTAAACCTAACCCTAGCTGCCGCACTTCTCTAGTCTTCCTAACCCTAGCTGCCGCACACCCTTATATATTTATCTCTTTCCCTCATTTTGGAGGTTGACACACTTGGAAAAAATCAGAAAATAGAGAGAGAGGGGCTGCTAGAGGCGTGAGCTCTCCTTAGGGTGTTTTCTCTTCTTCTTCTTTTCTTGTAATTGTTAGATGAAAAAATGATTTCGTGGCTGTTCTTGTTTTCTAGCATGAACTAATCACGTTTTCTAGGGCCTAGGATTCAGCCCTAGGCCGAATATTCAGTGGATTGGTGATGTAGTTGCTGTTTTTTTAATTTCATGGATTTGATGATTTTGATTTCACTTTTATCATTGTTCTCTATGTGTTTTTAATCCTTGATTGATCACCTAGGGTTATTGCATCTAGAATTTAATCAATTTAGGGTGAGGACAACCAATCAGCCCCTAATACAAGTGAGAAACAACTTAGGATTTAGTAATTGGCTGAATTCTAATTGTGTGAAATCAATAATAAAGCATCTAAGGTAGACGCCATGCTTTAGGGTTTTATTTGCATTCATAATCTCATTTGTGTGTTAATGGACCTTGCTGCATTCTTAGGTAGATGTCATGCCTAGGTTGCATTTAGGGTACCAAACTAGGGTAAATGCCATGCACTAGTTTGTACATTTGGGGAATTATGCATTTCATGCTATGCCATAGGTGAATATGCGAATGCATTCATCAATAGGAATTAAAGGTTTCAGAAATTGCACCAAGAGATCGAATATGAGGTCTAGTGGTAAAGTCCTAGAGTCCTAGTATCATCATCCATCTATTTTCACAAGATAACTTGCTGTTTTCATACTCTTTGCTAGTCGCACATCTTTGTTTTTGTTTAGGTTTAATTTGCTGTTTTCAAATCATACAAACTCCCTCCCATTCGTGTGTGTGTGCGTGGGTTTCATTTCAAGTGAGCAGCTGCCCTAGGCGTGACAACTTGGGCAGCCACTCGTGTCCTGTTTTCTTGTTTCTTTTTAGCATTCGGATTATCATTTAAAGATCAACAATAGTCCTCGTGGGATCGACCTTGCTTGCCATCTATATTATATATAGATTCGTGTCCTGCGAGTATTTAAATTTAAAACGAACACTAGTCTCCGCCTCCCCAAGCTGAAAATTTCGCCGAAATTTGGGGAATTTCGAAAAATTTTAGAAATTTTGGGCGAAATTGTCGAAATTAGGACGAAATTATTTTAGTTGGGTGTTAAAATTTTCATACCCTTAAAAAACAAAATTTTGCTCCCTGGTTATAGTGATGAAATTGTAGGTTTTAGTGATGAAGATTTTGGTCATTATTTCATGTAACCATCATATTTAACTATCATGTTTTAGTGATGAATAGACTTAGTGAGGAACACCATCATCTATAGTAATGAAACAGGGGGTTTTAGTGACCTAAATTTTGGTCTTTTAGGGATGAAATAGTTCATCACTAAAAGGAACATTTTTTGTTCCTTATTAATAGGCCTTAGTCACTTGGTTCTAGGGACGACCCAGTGACGAACATTTTTTCGTCACTAAATGGCTTTAGTGATGAAAAAAAGAGTTTTAGTGACCAAATTGCTTCATCACTAGAGCCCAAATTTGTTGTAGTGGAAGCACTTTCTCTTATTAGGATTACCATTCTAAACCTATTGAACCACATTTGGTGTTAGATCGATGAAAACGTTATTTTGGTGCATACACTGTCCAATTTCTTCCAAATTGCATAAAACGTGATCGGTTGGAAAGAAAGACATGGGCAAACACTTTCTCAACTTAGGATTAGCGATCTAGACCTATTGAACTGAAGAGTGCATTTTGCATCACTTTATGATACTAATTTCTTAACCCAGAGTGTTAGAATTCGATATTTTGTGTTTATTGTCTTATTTTTGTGTTTTCAGGTCAAATGAAGCACAAATAGGAAAAAGGAGCAAATTGATCCATTTTGGGACATTTCCTGGTCAAACTAGGAAAATGGGTCAAATCCTAGTCAAACTATGAAACAAGCAGAAATTTTAGTCAAATGAGGATTCCTAGTCACACTAGAAAACATCAAGTCCAGAACCATCATTGTCGAGCCAAAAATAAGAAATCCTAATTGAAACAGGAATTCCTGGTTGAACTAGGAAACCTAACCCTAGTATGGAAACGAGTCCTAATGACACTAGAAAACCTCAGGGGCAATATGGTCATTACGAGAAGTCGAAATGGATAAGGAATCTTTCATTTACAAGAAATCCTAGTTGGACTAGGAAAGGTTGGTCAAAGTCAACTCTATCAAGTCAAGGTTCCAGAAGCTTCTAGAAGGTGGTGAACATCTATAGAAATAAATGGAGGGAAAAAATGACAGGACCGCCCCCGGATTGCACCCTGAAACCCGGAGAGGTCCTGCGGGAATCCAAAATCAAGGAAAATCCTACCGAAAATTCGGCAGAATCTCCCCTGAAAATGGACTAACCCAGAAACTTCAAAACCTGTTAAAAAACACTTCTAAACAGCAACCACCTCTACCACAACCAAATAGGGTCTCAGACCCAACAATTTCACAGAAATCCAACTTAAAATTTGTGGAGTGGTTATCAGAGCTGTTATTCTATTACAAGAAATTTTTACACCGAAAAAATAAAATAAATGATGCCTACTAGTCTGAGTAGGAATATGGATGTGACTGCCTCGACGTGATTAGCTCGACCTCCACGAAAGCTACTACCTGGGGGGACAATTTAAGACAAAAGAAAATAAACCGTGAGACAAACTCAGTTAGTGGACAATTTAATAAAAACGAAAACAAAAGTAAACTTCATATTTTAGACAATCCTTCAAAACCACGTTTAACGCTAAAACCTCACGTCACTCTTTGAAACCCCCCAATTTAAAACCATAAAGTTTATTTAAACTTAAGAAATCCCATAAAATTCTCAAGATAATAATTTCTTAAAACAAACGAACCGTAAAACATCGTAACAGCAACCTTGATAGAATTCAAAAGAATCCCTCACTTAAAATCATATTTAATAATTTCTGAAAATAACCAAATTCATTTTCCATCAAGCTATATACCCTGAATAACCTGGCCATACACCTGTGCGGAATTCCTGCATCGCACAGGCAGGCAATATCCTAGCCATTCACACGCGTGGAGTGAAATCCAACACGTGCAGGCAATATCCTGGCCATACACACGTGTGAATAAAATCAACACGTGCAGGCAATCCTGGTCATACGTGCACGCAGAGCAGCCCCCAAAGGGCGAAGCATCCCGACACACGGCCCAAAGCCTATATGTGTGCCGTGATGGGTCCCAAAGACCTATTAAATCTGATAACCTAGAGGGTACTGCAAAGGTGGTTTGAAAACCATCTTTCATAACCAAATCATAAAAATCATTTTCTCATCGAAATAAAATATTATTGAAACCTTCCTTCAAAACTTAAATCAATACGCCAAAGTATATTATTTCAAATAAATTTAGTATACATAAAACCATGCATAATATCTCAATGCCGCGCAAGATAATTTCTTAAAAATGAAGAATCACAATAAAATCATCACACATTTTGCTATCAACTCCAAGCTTACTCAAAACTTAGAAAACGATTTATTTCTAATAAACTCTTGTATTAATCAAATTTGAAATCGTATATCTCTCTCGACTCTTAAAACCAAATTTATTCGTCAATCTCGTATGAAAAAATATTTAATAAGACTTACAGTAATGACATTAATCAACTACTGGAAATGTAAACCTTGAAAATCACAATCATTTTTAACAAGTCCAAATACCAAAATATTCTAACTTCATCAATACTCAAATAAAACTCGGAATAAGTAAATAAAGTCAACCATAAAGTAAACAAATGTTTTCAAAACAAAAGTCCACTCACAGAGATAGCCTTAGCTTCGATCCTTCACCGAATTTTCACGTGCCTCGGTAGTGTCACCTAACTTGGGGGTTATCCGAGAGTTAAAACGATACCCGCAAAGTGTCCGCTCACGAGCCAAGTTGAAACTTTCGTTGCTCAAGTCGCACCCATCTATACAAAAACATTAACCAACTCAGTTTTGGTACTCAAAATAGCGCTAAATAATTTATGTGGCAGCTACATGGTCAGAACCCCCGCTGTCGTCGCTCAAAGTGGCCAAAACTAGATTTCACAAATTTCTCCGAAACTCCAATTTTTCAATCCTACATAGCCATTGGGTTTCCTAGAGACAAAATTTATCCAAAACAACATCACAATAGCCCCCAAATTTGAAAACCCAAGATAACCCGAAATGACCCTAAACCCCAATACTCCACCTTCAGCAAATTCTCAAAATCAAACAACAAAAACATGAGAGGGTGAAAGCCCACTGAGAAGGGAAAGAAACCCACCTATTTTCGAAGTGGATGGCGCTATAGCTTGGCCAAAATCCGGCGAGATCGAGGTGGACGCTGAGTTTGTTTTTGAGTGGGTGCTGTACGCACGGAGGGGCTGGCTGCTAGAGGACTTCAGTGGGGTCGGCGCCGGCGGGAAGGGGGTCACATGGGTGGTGTGGGTCGATGGGTGGTGGTCGGTGGAGATGGTTATGGTGGCTAGTGGTTGCGGCAGAAGAGCCCTTTCGAGCAGCACGCGCGCGCAGGGGTGGCTGGAAGAGCTGCTCAACTCGAGAGGGGGGGTTGCCGGAGGGTCGAGGTCGGCGGGAGGTGGTCAACGGCGAGGTGGAGGTGGATGTTGCAACTGTGTGTGCAAGGCTGGTCGCGTGGAAGAGAAGACAGAGGGAGAGAGTGCGGGTGAGAGAAAAATAAAGGGAGAGAGAGAGAGAGAGAGAGAGAGAGAGAGAGAGAGAGAGAGAGAGAGAGAGAGAGAGAGAGAGAGAGAGAGAGAGAGAGANAGAGAGAGAGAGAGAGAGAGAGAGAGAATGTTGTAGAAAATTCTAGAGAGGGATAGAGAAATCAGAAAAAAAAATTTCTGATTTTGAGTATTTAAAAACTGACTTTTATAAATTTACAAAATTGCTCCTCACTTCACTTGTCTGTATCTTTCAAACCGTAATTCATTTCGACGCGTGCTACGTGTCTATGAAATCGTGGGCTCGAAACCTATCTAACGGACCCAAAGTCAAAATCGAAAGCCCATTTGTTTTAAAAGTCAACTTTGGGTCAAGCTTAATTTAAAACAAAAATAAATAAATAAATCAAAACTTTAAATCAAAACCTTTTTTATTTTCCAAATACAATTCAACATCATTTAAAAAAAATCTCTTAAAAACATAGTTAAATAAAAATTTAAATTTATAGTGAAAATTTAGGTCGGGTCGTTACAACCTTCCCCCCTTAAAAAAATTTCGTCCTCGAAATTTAGTAGAAAACTTTAATTTAAGTGAACTATAATTGCAAACTTCTTATTGCCCATCAAATCAAACCTCCTTTCAACAACCATAAGTTGAAATATGCGTGAATTTTGGCATTTCCTTCCGTTCGAGAAAACCAAGGATATTTAAACTAAGGAAATCGCTCCACAACGAACCAAAATAAATTAAGTAAGCCTCAAAAATAAAAATTTGAAAATGTGGTAAAAACGCCAAGCCCTAGATAAAGTTTTCAGGGATAAAACCATTATGAAGTAAATCAATTTAAAACCTTTAAATAATTTGAAAACCACTCTAACCCATAAATCGAGAAAGTTTATCTATTATCGACAATCAAACACAAATATGCGACATACTAGGGTGTGTGTGTGTCATGAAGTCTATCGAAAATATCGTATCATGCTCAAAGTTAGATAATGTACTTATGATGACATTTGATGAAACCAAAGCGTCCTGCTGCATCATGGCAAAGACTCTGCCCTGGGCTCTGGGCCGTCCTGGCTGGCCCCTATGTTGTTCTCTACTTCTACTGACATGGCTAGACTAGGCACCACTACGCTTCCGCTGCGCCACTCTGATTAACCTTCTGATCTCAAATTGTATCCAACATAAAATATGATTGCGCCTTCAAGTATCGTTAATTACTACATCTTCCACACCATTCCTTACGTATCCATGAAAATGATAAATAAATCCTGATCGTGAACTAAGGGGTCACCCTCAAGCTCCTATCATTTCCTTAGAAATGTGTGATATATACAAGTCTATTTAAACTCCAACTACCCAGACTTCCATCACAAGATACTTATGTTTCCAAAATGGTCTAGCTCCTCATTACCATCCATAAGTTATCATCAATCCATCGAGTACTCACATGCCCCAAGTTAAGAAAGATTAGTGGAATTACAATAATCTCAAGCTTACTCTTTTAAATAAAAACATCACTTCATATGTCATCGCTTTGTGATGTCCCTCATCTTCCAATATCAACCCTGACTTAATCCAATACTTGGATTTCTTGCTCTCCATATGTCTACCACCTTCTAATTTCTCCTATCATCCCTTTAAGTCACGTCAATAAAATAAACTATATCCCCCAAAACTTACTACAACTTCGGTGAGGTCGGCCACGTCGAGGAGGCGTATCCATACAAGCTAAGGAAAACATTTCCATACACCGAAGGATACACACGAGGTGCCGAGTATACAGGAATTTAAACCTAATGCTCTGATACCAATTTGACAGTACCGCCCTCGGATTCCACCCTGAAACCTGGAGAGGTCCTGCGGGAATCCAAAATCAAGGAAAATCCTACAGAAAATTCGGCAGAATCTCCCCTGAAAATGGACTAACCCAGAAACTTCAAAACCTGTTAAAAAACACTTCTAAACAGCAACCACCTCAACCACAACCAAATAGGATCTCAGACCCAACAATTTCATAGAAATCCAACTTAAAATTTGTGGAGTGGTTATTAGAGCTGTTATTCTATTATAAGGAATTTTTACACCGAAAAAATAAAATAAATGATGTCTATTGGTCCGAGTAGGAATATAGATGTGACTGCCTCGACGTGATTAGCTCGACCTCCACCAAAGCTACTACCTGGGGGAAAAATTTAAGACAAAAGAAAATAAATCGTGAGACAAACTCAGTGAGTGGACAGTTGTTGAGTGCTCATTTTACACTTTTATGATACTAACTCCCTAACTCAGAGTGCAAGAACTCGATATTTTGCGTGTTGTTAGTTTGTTTTTGTTTTTATAGGATAAAATGAGCAAAGAAGAGAAAAGGAGCCGAAAGAGTCATTTTTAGACATTTCCTGGTCAAATTAGGAAAACGAGAGAAATCCTGGTCAAACCAGGAAAGGGGCCGAAATCCTAGTCAAATGAGGATTCCTAGTCACACTAGGAAACATCAAGTCCATAACCATCATTGCGGAGCCAGAAATGAGAAATCCTGATTCGAACAGGAAATCCTGGTTGAACTAGGAAACCTAACCCAACTAGGGAAATGAG
Source organism: Dryas drummondii (assembly GCA_003254865.1). Classification (NCBI taxonomy): domain Eukaryota; kingdom Viridiplantae; phylum Streptophyta; class Magnoliopsida; order Rosales; family Rosaceae; genus Dryas; species Dryas drummondii. Next base: position 782,777 of record QANW01000298.1, read on the forward strand.
TCCTAATGACACAAGGAGACCCTAGGGGCAATATGGTCATTACGAGAAGTCGAAATGGATAAGGAATCCTTCAATTACAAGAAATCCTAGTTGCACTAGGAAATGTTGGTCAAAGTCAACTCTACAAAGTCAAGGTTCCAGAAGCTTCTAGAAGGTGGTGGACATCCATGGAAATGAAGGGCAAAATGGGAAGTCAAAAGTTAAGGGCCCATTGGCCTAAGGGATGCCAACCCAAGATGGGCCATGCATGCACATGCATGGGCCCAAACCCTAGCAGCCAAGGAGCCCATGCGCAAGCCTAAAGGTGGCAGCCATGAAGTGAAACCCTAGGGGGTTGGCGTGGCACTTAAGCCCAAAGCCAAAGCCCTTGCCGCAAGCCCAAAGCTTTCCCTAACCCTAGCAGCAGCCACACCTTCTCTTTTCCTTGCCTCCCAAGGATTCCTCTCCTACTAATCCCTATAAATATATCTTAAAAAATTAGAAAAAGGGTCTGTTATGAAGTTCTCTTCTCTCTTCTTTTAATTTTCGCAACCCTAGTAGCCTCCTTTCTTTTTTCTTGCCGCACACCCTTGCTCTCTTTCGCTCTTTCTTTTATTTTTCTGACGCAAACCCTAGCAACCCATCTCTTTCTCTTCTCTTGCCGCAGCCACCATCTCTTTTTCTCTAGAATTTGCGGCTGCAGCCCTTTTATTTTGCATCCTTGTTCCTTGTTATTTTGGGGGCAGAATTGAAGAGGGAGAAGGAAGGCAAGCCGCAGCCACCAACATTCAGCCGCGCCACCTTCTTGCTGCCACCATTTTTCCGAGCACCCCAGCAGCCTTGCTGTGGAGCCCAAGCCGAGCAACAGCCATCAAGCCGCCTTGCAGCCACACCGTTCAAGGGTGGAGCCGCCTCCATCTCATCATTCGTGGCTTGATTTCTTCTTCCCTCCGCTTTTATTCCCATTATTTAATTATGCATCAATTATTTATGGATTTAATTATGTGTAGCTAAATATTGGGCTAGGGCTAGGATGAAGCCCTAACAATGCTATTTACTTTCACTATGGATTATTGATATTTTAATTAATTATATGTTGACAAATCTTGGATCTCTGTTTAAATTGATTCTATTTGTTTCGCATCTTTGACTGATCACCTTAGGTTGCATGCATCTAGATTTATGTTGTGAAACTAAACAAGCTCGAAAGGATGATAGTTTCAATAGGCAACAAGTTGGTATCCTAAGATAATATTCATTAGAAAAGAGATCATAGAGGACATAGGGTACATTAATTTGGAGCTATGCGCTATGTGTTTGTCACTCTCACAGATCGTAACGACTCTTGCATGGGTAACAGCTGCCTTAGCTTAGAACTAGGGAACATGCAAGTTAACTGGCTAAGGAAGGCCCAAGAAGCTCTTAGTTTATGCACAGTAAGGGGAGTAATTGCTAAAAGTAACTAATCAAACCTTTTAGTAGACGAACTTTGTCAACATGTTTATATATTGATTGTTATTGTCCATAGTAAGGTGAATGGTATGCTAGTGGTGGATTCTGACCCCTAGTGTTTATTTATTATTGTTTTATCCAAATTCATTCCGTTTGTTATTTTAAAGTTTTGCTATTTATTTATTAGTCAGTCCAGTTCCAAAAACCAATCAAAACCCCCATTTGCGTGTGTGAGTTAGAGTTGAGTTAATTAAATTTAATTGGGTTAGTAATCATACACTAGTCCAATTCCCTGTGAGATCGACCTCGTATTTGTAAGCTTTGCTACTCCGCGATTCGTGCACTTGCGAGTTAACTTAGAGCTCAGGAAATGTTATTTAATTTTCTCTAGGAAAACATACAACAAGTTTTTGGCGCCGTTGCCGGGGAATTGTTATTTGTGTTGATTGCTAGTTTAATTATCTTTAATTAAGTCATTTTAGTTAGGTTTTATTTTCTGTTTTTACTTTTGGTTTTCACTGATTTCTCTTGTTTCTAAGGTACAATGGAAGAATCAAATTCGAAGATCACTTCTCTTTCACGCGTAGAAGGCCAAAAGGTGTTCAGTGCGTACAAGGGAAGGCCGAGACTCAATTGGACACCATTAAGGATGAGGTCGACTCTTGTGTCGCCGAAAGGAAGTGAATCTGAAGAAGCATACGAAGAGGAGAAATCAGAAGAGGAAGTCGAGGAGACCTTGCAGCCGAATGCCTCTCAAATGAGAATACCTTTGAGTGATTATTCGTCTCCAACGCTTCTAGCTCAACCTACATGCATTGCTTACTCTCAAGTGGAAGCTGATTTTGAACTTTCAAGTGGGACAATCAAACTTCTTCCATCATTTCATGCTCTAGAAGGAGAGGATCTCTACGTGCATATTAAGGAATTTCATGCAATATGCGAGATTGGCAAGCTGAGGGGGTTGAGCGATGATCAAAGAAAGTTAAGGTTATTTCCATTCTCTCTTAAAGATAAAGCTAAACATTGGTTGTTTTCCTTGCAGGTTGCTTCTATTAAAACATGGGAGGAACTGGCATCTAAGTTTCTTCTGAGGTTCTATCCAGTTAGCAAGACTACCATCGTGAGGAAGCAGATCTTAGGGTTGACACAATCAGAGGACGAAGTGTTTCATGAGAGTTGGGAAAGGTATCAAGAGCTTCTGACTTCGTGTCCGCACCATAATTTTGCCCCATGGATGCAGATTGAGTACTTTTATGAGGGTTTATTGGATCAAGATGACATGACATGTGGAGAAGCACTGAAAAGAAGACTTTTGAGGAAGCATGGACACTCTTTGACACATTGGCGTTGAGTTCACAGCAGTGGAATAGACGGAAAAGAGTGGAAAAGAAATCAGCTATGGAAGCTGACATGTCTGAGCTTAAGCAGATGATGCAGGTTCTGATGGCGAATCAAGAAGCTAAGCCATCATATAGAGAATCATGCTTTGAGGTTGAAAGAGTTCAAGCTAGACCGAGTGTACAGTCCCCTGTTGAGCAACGAAGTACTTATTTGGAGGACATGATTGCTGCATTAGCTCAGAGTACAACTTCAATGACTAATAATACCAAGTCATTTATGAATAAGACTGAGGAGCAGTTGAGTGTCACAGCTAAAGCTATCTCGAATTTGGAAACCCAATTGGAACAAGTGACTTTGACCTTGGATAAAGTGGTAAAGGGTGCACAAATTCAAGATAAGGCGAAAGCAATCAATACTTTGAGAAGCGGGAAAGTGATTGATAACAAAGTGGGCACTACTCAAGAGGATAATCCAGGCAATGAGGAGGAAGTTGAGATGCTAGATCCTGAACAAGTGGAAAAGTATAAGAGGGATAAAGTTAAGGTTAAGGATGAGGAAGAGGAGGAAAGAAAGAAGCAAGAAAAGCACATTGCTACGCGTGCTAGCAAGAAAGCCAAGATTACTTCCTCTATTCCAAGAGCTCCGTTGCCTTTCCCTCAATGTCAAAGGAAGCAAAGTAAGGATGAGCAAGCTAAGGAAATTTTGGATATGTTTAAGAAAGTGGAAATCAACATTCCTTTGCTTGATGCTATTCAGCAGATTCCTAAGTATGCCAAGTTTTTGAAGGAATTGTGCACACACAAGAGGAAATTCAAAGAACATGAGCAGGTGTGTCTAAGTGAAGAAGTAAGTGTTGTTTTGCAGAGAAAGTTGCCACCCAAGTTGAAAGATCCTGGTAGTTTTACGATTCCATGTCTGGTTGGGGATCATAAGTTTGAAAAGGCATTGTTGGATCTGGGAGCGAGTATTAATTTGATGCCGTATTCAGTTTTTGCACAGTTGGGCATAGGAGATCTTAAACCTACTGGTGTTACTCTTCAATTGGCAGATCGTTCAGTAAAGGTTCCAAAAGGTGTGGTTGAAGATGTGCTGGTTCGGGTTGCAGATTTGATCATGCTCGCTGATTTTATCATTCTTGAAATGAAGGATACCCCAATTAGAGGAAATGAGCTATCGATCATATTGGGAAGACCGTTCATGGCCACAGCAAACACCAAGATTGACGTAAGTAATGGGAAGTTGACAATGTCTGTACTTGGTGAAACAATTGAGTTTGATGTTTTCGGAGCGATGAAGTATCCAAAGAAGGAGGATGATTGCTTGAGGATTGATAGTTTGGACCCGTTAGTTGAGGAAGTGTACGAAACCAGAAGTGCAGAGGATACATTGGAGGTTGTTTTGGGAGCAGCAGAGTCCAGTGAATTAGAGGAAAAAGTGGAAAGAGCTCCTACACTCTTGGAAGGCACCCGACCTATCAGAAATAAGTGGTTCAACCAGTTTGAAATGTTAGTACCCACTAATCATAAGACGCTTCCTTCTATTGAGCAAGCACCTAAGTTGGAGCTAAAACCGTTACCGGAGCATTTGAAATATGCATTCTTAGGAGAAAATGAGACCTTGCGTGTGATTATTGCAGCTAATTTAAGTGCAATCGAGGAAGAAAGACTTTTGAGAGTTCTTAAGGAAAATCGGTTAGCATTGGGATGGACCATAGCCGATATCAAGGGGATTTCACCCACAGTTTGTATGCACAGAATTTTGCTTGAGGAGGAGTCTAAGCCTACTCGTGATGCCCAAAGGAGACTGAATCCAACTCTGAAGAAAGTTGTGCGTAACGAGGTAATCAAATTGTTGGATGTTGGTATTATTTATCCTATTAGTGATTCAAAGTGGGTTAGTCCTGTTCAAGTGGTGCCAAAGAAAAGTGGTATTACTGTGGTGAAGAATGAGCACAATGAGTTGGTTCCCCAAAGGACACAAACTGGTTGGCATGTTTGTATTGACTACCGGAAGTTGAACACCGCAACAAGGAAGGATCATTTTCCTTTGCCATTTATTGACCAGATGTTGGAAAGATTGGCTGGCCATAGTCACTATTGCTTTTTGGATGGTTATAGTGGGTACAATCAGATTGCTATTGCACCTGAGGATCAAGAGAAGACCACGTTCACATGCCCATTCGGTACATTTGCTTATAGGAGGATGCCATTCGGATTGTGCAACGCGCCTGCAACATTTCAGAGATGCATGATGTCTATTTTCTCTGATATGGTGGAACGAATCATTGAGGTATTTATGGATGATTTTTCTGTTTTTGGTTCATCTTTTGATACATGTCTGGATAATCTGTCTCTAGTTCTGAAAAGATGTCAAGAGGCTAATCTAGTGCTTAATTGGGAAAAATGTCATTTTATGGTCCAACAAGGGATAGTATTAGGGCATGTGATTTCGAAGGAGGGCATACAAGTTGATAAGGCCAAGATTGATGTGATACAAAGATTGCCGCCTCCGTCGAGTGTTAAAGAAGTAAGGAGTTTTCTAGGCCATGTTGGGTTCTATAGGAGGTTTATTAAGGATTTCTCTAAAATTTCTAGGCCTTTGTGCACCTTATTGCAAAAAGAGGTGAATTTTGAGTTTGATGAAGATTGCTTGGTTGCATTTAATAAGTTGAAGAAGCTACTCACCTCCGCTCCGATCATTATGCCACCTGATTAGAACTTGCCGTTTGAGCTTATGTGTGATGCAAGTGATTATGCTGTTGGAGCCGTTTTGGGTCAGAGAGTTGAGAAGCTGCCGCATGTGATTTATTATGCAAGTAGGGCTCTGAATGATGCTCAATTGAATTATTCTACTACCGAGAAGGATTGCTTGTTGTGATCTTTGCCTTGGAGAAATTTAGGAGTTATTTGATTGGGTCTAAGATCACCATTTACACGGATCATGCCGCTCTCAAGTATCTGCTGAATAAGAAAGATGCCAAGCCGAGGTTGATTAGATGGACTCTGTTGTTACAGGAATTTGATATTGAGATCAAGGACAAGAAAGGTTATGAGAATGTGGTAGCCGACCATTTGAGTAGACTCGTCAATGAGGAACAGTCTGAAGAGGACACACTACCGTTACGAGAGTCATTCCCGGACGAGCAGCTTTTCGCCATTTTGACTACTCCATGGTATGCTGACATAGCAAATTATTTAGCAAGTGGAGTGTTGCCCAATGATCTGACACACTACCAAAGGAAGAAGTTTTTGCATGATGTCAGACAATATGTGTGGGATGATCCTTATTTGTTCAAATATGGGTCAGATCAGTTAATAAGACGATGTGTACCGGAAATGGAGCAGAGGAATGTCATTGAGATGTGCCATTCTAAAGAATGTGGAGGCCATGGTGGAGGAACTAAGACCGCTTACAAGATTCTTCAAGCAGGTTTCTTTTGGCCCACTATCTTTCATGATTGTCATCAGTTTTATCTCACATGTGATAGGTGTCAGAAGATGGGAAATATTTCTGCTCGTGATCAAATGCCACTGAACTTCATGTTGGAAGTTGAAATCTTTGATGTTTGGGGTATAGATTTCATGGGACCATTTCCATCTTCTTTTGGATACGAGTACATTCTGGTGGGAGTTGATTATGTGTCTAAGTGGGTGGAGGCTGTCGCTTGTAGGACTAATGATGCTCGAGTGGTCTTGAATTTCCTTAAGACCAATATTTTTGCGCGATTTGGTACCCCGAGAGCAATTATTAGTGATAGGGGGCGCATTTTTGCAATAAGCTGTTTGAGACCGTGATGAAAAAGTATGGAATAATGCATAAAGTGGCTACTCCCTATCATCCGCAGACGAGTGGGCAAGTGGAAATTTCGAATCGTGAGATTAAGTTCATTTTGGAAAGAACGGTGCTCGCCAATAGGAAGGATTGGTCTACCAAGCTTAATGATGCATTATGTGCTTATCGCACCGCTTACAAGACACCCATTGGAATGTCTCCGTTTCGACTAATCTATGGGAAGGCTTGTCATTTACCAGTTGAGCTCGAGCACAAGGCATATTGGGCGATTAAGAAGTTCAATTTCGATATTCATGCCGCTGGTGAGAAAAGGAAGTTGCAACTTAGTGAGCTGGAGGAAATACGACATTTCGCATATGAGAATGCTAAGTTGTACAAGGAAAGGACCAAGAGGTACCATGATAAAAAGCTACGTCCGAGAGAGTTCTTTGTTGGAGGGAAGGTGTTATTATATGACACACGATTACGTCTCTTCCCAGGCAAGTTGCGTTCGAGATGGACCGGACCCTCTGAGGTGACTAGAGTGTTTCCCTATGGCACAGTTGAAATCAAGAATCCGAAGAGTAGGAACATATTTAAGGTCAATGGTCATCGTGTGAAGCCTTTCCTTGAGCCTGATTTTGAGCTGAATCAAGAAAAAATTGAATTCTAGTACAAGACTAGGTCTGGTTGAAGACATGAAACTTAGAGCTTCTTGGAAGGCAACCCAAGCGATGAATGACGACGAGGAGGTGATTTTGTACATACGAGTGGGCGAGCCATTTTCACATCAGCCAAGGTACATTTTCACCCTCTCTTTGCTCAGTTCAGTAGTTTTGTTTTATTGTTGTTTTTCCCTACCTCTGTTTATTATATTGTGCATTACATTTGTCTTTCATTTAACATTGAGGAAAATGTTTCTTTTAAGTTTGGGGGTAGGGAATGCATTGCATTTTTGAAATTAAAAAAAATAAAAAAATAAAAAATTTTGAGTCTTTTTGTTTGTTTGGTTGTCTTGAGTCCCCAACTGATTGATTTTATTATGCATGGCTATTATGAGCATGGCTAGCTTGACTATATAGTATGAATTCTTTTACATCTAGTATTGGTTCATAACATGCTTTACAACTCTATGAAGTGGGCCTTGTTTTCATAAACTTAAGTGATAACTTACATGACTAGAGATGCATATACTTAATAGAGTAGACTTGTATAACATAAGTGAGCTTTTGAGCCCTGTACTTCAATTCTTGAGTGTTGACATTACTCTAATATTTTCGTTTCATATAAAGTCGTTGTGATCTAATTATTCTTTCTCTTGATTAAGTACTTGGAATATAATTGTGAATCAATGAACTAGAACTTCTCTCTTATTCTATACAAAGCATGGATATAACTACATGAATCTTAGGAGATGATATTAGGCCTTGTTTGTTTTTAACCCATAGCCTAAGGCCTACCCTATGTTATAACCCTAGTCAAACAATTTGAGCCTAATGACCTTTTCTTTGTTTACCCCTATACCAAACCCTAAGTTTGGTGGAGTTTCACTCCTTTACCTGTTTTCCTTACTTGTGGATTTGTAGTGAGCTAATGAATTGTGAGGTGAAAAAGAAATGTGTGTGCATAGCTTGGAAGAGAAGGAATTGTGCTTAAGATTGTGTCGTTCCCTAAAGAAAAAAAAAAACAAGTTGTTTAAGGGAACGAACGATTTCAAAGGATGAAAAAGAAAAGTGTTCGAATTCAAGACTATGATTACAAATTATGCAAGGAATGCCTCCGCTTTTGTTTTGAGCAAATCCATAGTCTGTAGCCCTTTGTTATCCGTTTCATTTCAATACCTTATCCTAACCTAAGCCTCCATTACAACCCTTATTAAAGCCCTACTTGATCTTGGGAGAATTGTAGTTCATTATGTGGAGTCTAGATAAAAGGGAAGCTTATGGTTATTGATTATGTTTCAAGTATTTTAAATCATTTTCTTGAGATCAGTGTTTTTGTTCTTTTGTGCCTGTCTTTCATTATTAATATGTGAGCTTTTTGCATTTGTCTATCATATCATCTCTCACATATACTTGAGTGCACATGTCAACCCAATCTCTGAGTGTTTTATTGTTGAGAGCATGCCTTGGTGAGAATTGGAGTTGATACTATTTTACACTATTTTATGATACTAACTCCCTAAATCAGAGTACAAGAACTCGATATTTTGCGTGTTGTTAGTTTGTTTTTGTTTTTATAGGATAAAATGAGCAAAGAAGAGAAAAGGAGCCGAAAGAGTCATTTTTAGACATTTCCTCGTCAAACTAGGAAAACGAGAGAAATCCTGGTCAAACCAGGAAAGGGGCCAAAATCCTAGTCAAATGAGGATTCCTAGTCACACTAGGAAACATAAAGTCCAGAACCATCATTGCGGAGCCAGAAGTGAGAAATCCTGATTCGAACAGGAAATCCTGATTGAACTTGGAAACCTAAGCCAACTAGGGAAAGAAGTCCTAATGACACTAGGAGACTCCATGGGCAATATGGTCATTACGAGAAGTCAAAATGGATAAGGAATCCTTCATTTGCAAGAAATCCTAGTTGCACTAGGAGATGTTGGTCAAAGTCAACTCTACAAATTCAAGGTTCCAGAAGCTTCTAGAAGGTGGTGGACATCCATGGAAATGAGGAGCAAAATGGGAAGTCAAAAGTCAAGGGCCCATGGGCCTAAGGGATGCCAACCCAAGATGGGCCATGCATGCACATGCATGGGCCCAAACCCTAGCAGCCAAGGAGCCCATGCGCAAGCCTAAAGGTGGCAGCCATGAAGTGAAACCCTAGGGGGCTGGCGTGTGGCACTTAAGCCCAAAGCCAAAGCCTTTGCCGCAAGCTTTCCCTAACCCTAGCAGCAGCCGCACCTTCTCTTGTCCTTGCCTCCCAAGGATTCCTCTCCTACTAATCCCTATAAATATATCTAAAAAAATTAGAAAAAGGGTCTGTTATGAAGTTCTCTTCTCTCTTCTTTTAATTTTCGCAACCCTAGCAGTCTCCTTTCTTTTTTCTTGCCGCACACCCTTGCTCTCTTTCCCTCTTTCTTTTATTTTTCTGACGCAAACCCTAGTAGCCCATCTCTTTCTTTTCTCTTGCCGCAGCCACCATCTCTCTTTCTCTAGAATTTGCGGCTGCAGCCCTTTTATTTTGCATCCTTGGTCCTTGTTATTTTGGGGGCAGAATTGAAGAGGGAGAAGGAAGTCCAGCCGCAGCCACCAACATTCAGCCGCGCCACCTTCTTGCTGCCACCATTTTTCCGAGCACCCCAGCAGCCTTGCTATGGAGCCCAAGCTGAGCAGCAGCCGTCAAGCCACCTTGCAGCCACACCGTTCAAGGGTGGAGCCGCCTCCATCTCATCATTCGTGGCTTGATTTCTTCTTCCCTCCGCTTTTATTCCCATTATTTAATTATGCATCAATTATTTATGGATTTAATTATGTGTAGCTAAATATTGGGCTAGGGCTAGGATGAAGCCCTAGCAATGCTATTTACTTTAACTATGGATTATTGATATTTTAATTATTTACATGTTGACAAATCTTGGATCTCTGTTTAAATTGATTCTATTTGTTTCGCATCTTTAACTGATCACCTTAGGTTGCTTGCATCTAGATTTATGTTGTGAAACTAAACAAGCTCGAAAGGATGATAGTTTCAATAGGCAACAAGTTAGTATCCTAAGATAATATTCATGAGAAAAGAGATCATAGAGGACACAGGGTACATTAATTTGGAGCTATGCGCTATTTGTTTGTCACTCTCACAGATCGTAACGACTCTTGCATGGGTAACAGCTGCCTTAGCTTAGAACTAGGGAACATGCAAGTTAACTGGCTAAGGAAGGCCCAAGAAGCTCTTAGTTTATGCACAGTAAGGGGAGTAATTGCTAAAAGTGACTAGCCAAACCTTTTAGTAGACGAACTTTGTCAACATGTTTATATATTGATTGTTCTTGTCTATAGTAAGGTGAATGGTATGCTAGTAGTGGATTCTGACCCCTAGTGTTTCTTTATTATTGTTTTATCCAAATTCATTCCGTTTGTTATTTTAAAGTTTTGCTATTTATTTATTAGTCAGTCCAGTTCCAAAAACCAATCAAAACCCCCATTTGCGTGTGTGAGTTAGAGTTGAGTTAATTAAATTTAATTGAGTTAGTAATCATATACTAGTCCAATTCCCTGTGGGATCGAGCTCGTATTTGTAAGCTTTGCTACTACGCGATTCGTGCACTTGCGAGTTAACTTAGAGCTCATGAAATGTTATTTAATTTGCTCTAGGAAAACATACAACAACAGTTTAATAAAAACGAAAACAAAAATAAACTTCATATTTTGGAAAATCCTTCAAAACCACGTTTAGCGCTAAAACCTCACGTCACTCTTTGAAATCCCCCAATTTAAAACCATAAAGTTTATTTAAACTTAAGAAATCCCATAAAATTCTCAAGATAACAATTTCTTAAAACAAACGAACCGTAAAACATCGTAACAGCAACCTTGATAGAATTCAAAAGAATCCCTCACTTAAAATCATATTTAATAATTTCTGAAAATAACCAAATTCATTTTCCAACAAGCTATATACCCTGAATAACCTGGCCCTACACCTGTGCGGAATTCCTGCATCGCACAGGCAGGCAATATCCTGGCCATACACACTCGTGGATTGAAATCCAACACGTGTAGGCAATATCCTGGCCATACACATGTTGAGTGTCCAATTTGCATCATTTTATGATACTAATTCCCTAACCTAGAGTGCAAGAACTCGATATTTTAGGTCTTGTTAGTTTGTTTTAGTGTTTTGCAGGTTAAATGAAGCAATGATGGAGAAAGAAGATAAATGAGGCTATTTTGAGCTAAAAATAGAAAAAATGAAAAAAAGAATCTTGAGGGAATCTTCTAGAAGGATCTGGAATCTAGAAGGAATCTTTGAAGAATCTCAGACAGAATCTTTTGGAGAATCTTTTTTGCCAAGGTTGACTTTTGGTCAAAGTCAAAGGTCAAAGTCAATGGTCAACCATGCCACATCATCTCATGACATGGACCACACATGCAGCCCATGCACTAAGGGCCATGCGCATAACCCTAGCCCAAAGGACCAAGGCCATGCGCCTAGTGCAAGCCCAAATGGAGGAAGCCCAAGTGGTGCCATTCCAAGGTCCAAGAGCCCAAGCCTATGCCGCACCCACTCAGCTGATCCAAGGCCCAAAGAAAGAATCCTTCATGCTCAAGGAAAATCTTACAAGATTCAGTCAAAGATCACAATGAATCCTAGTTTAAGAAGAAGTCAAAACTCTGGAAAATTGAACATGAATTTCGACAGTGATTCTGTACCTCTACAGATCGAATCAGATGTCATGCCATATATGGTTGGAAAGCTACGGATATTAGCTTCGCAGGGAATTTTACGGATTTCGATTCCGAGTTGCGTAGCTCAAGATATAGCAATTTTGGTAGAGGTAGCGCAGCAATTCCGTGAGCTTAAAAGGGAGTTACGCCCAAAAAGAGCCCAAATCAGCCCAAGGCCCACTTTTGGCCGAAAATTAGAAAACCCTAGCCTTATAGGACAAGGAAAGCTTCACCTCCTCACTCCTATATAAGGACCCCATTCTCCCATAATGCAGAACACAATTCAATTTTAGATTTTCAATACTTTTCAAATTTCTAGAGAGAGAGTAGTCGACATTGAGAGAGAGAAGAAGAGAGCCACTTTGCCACAAGCCCTAGCTAACCCTAGCCGTGAGGAATAGCTTGTGTGGTCTCTCTCTTTCTCCTTTTTGTGCCGCAGCCCTCTCTATGCTTTTTCTTAATTTTCTGTTATTTCAATTGTTTAATTAGTTTAGTTATTTGTTCAACAATGGATTGAGAATTTATATATGTTATGTTTCCCTTGTTTTTCAATTTATTTATGAGTTAGTTTGATTGTTCTTGCATGTTAAGATTATGATGATATCCATATTATTTGATTTAATGTTGATTTATGGTTAATGAAATAAAGCCATGTGATTTTATGTGAAGTTTGCATGTGATTAATTCCTATTGTCTTGTTAAATTGATTCTAGTTGTTTTCATTCTTTGGCTGGCCACCTTAGGTATGTTTGCATCTAGTAAATGTTTGAAATTTAAAGGTGATAATCAAGTTAATCAATTCAGTAGGTAACAAGAAGATAACCTAAGAACTTATCTTTAATAAATAGGTTTTATAGATGTCATCTAGATCGATAATCAAGATTCTATCATGCTCTATGTGTTTGCTGTTTTCATATGTTCTTAATGACTCTTGCATGGTTAACAACTTAGGTAGACGATAATCAAGCTTCCTAGGAACATGTGAGTTAACTAGGTTAAGTAGCGATAATCAAGCTCTTAATTTATGAATAAGGAAAACATAGTTAGAGAGTGTCCGATAATCAAGGCCTTTCGGCTAGCAAACTTAATTATGTGTGTTTACATTGAATTGCATGTCACCATAATAGTTGTTATCTTTTAATATGTGATGGATTCAGATATCTTAGCATTGCAAGACAATCGGGTGTGTGCGTGTGTTTGGTGGTGTGCGTGTGTATCACAACTTACAACCCCCCATATCGTGTGTGTGTGTTAGGGGATTGATCAAATTGATTTGATGTGTATTTAACCATTCCTCATGGGATCGACCTCGTATTTACATGTTTTGCTATTGATGCGATTCATGCACTTGTGAGTATACTTAGAATTGAGTTATTTAATTTGTTCTAAGAAAATAACAACAACACACGTGTGAATAAAATCAACACGTGCAGGCAATCCTGGTCATACGTGCACGCAGAGCAGCCCCCAAAGGGTGAAGCATCCCGACACACGGCCCAAAGCCAATATGTGTGCCGTGATGGGTCCAAAGACCTATTAAATCTGATAACCTGGAGGGTACTGCAAAGGTGGTTTGAAAACCATCTTTCATAACCAAATCATAAAAATCATTTTCTCATCGAAATAAAATATTATTGAAACCTTCCTTCAAAACTTAAATCAATACGCCAAAGTATATTATTTCAAATAAATTTAGTATACATAAAACCATGCATAATATCTCAATGTCGCGCAATATAATTTCTTAAAAATGAAGAATCACAATAAAATCATCACACATTTTGCTATCAACTCCAAGCTTACTCAAAACTTTGAAAACGATTTATTTCCAATAAATTCTTGTATTAATCAAGTTTGAAATCGTATATCTCTCTCGACTCTTAAAACCAAATTTATTCATCAATCTCGTATGAAAAATTATTTAATAAGACTTAAAGTAATGACATTAATCAACTACTGGAAATGTAAACCTTGAAAATCACAATCATTTTTAACAAGTCCATACCAAAATATTCTAACTTCATCCATACTCAAATAAAACTTGGAATAAGCAAATAAAGTCAACCATAAAGTAAACAAATGTTTTTAAGACAAAAGTCCACTCACAGAGATAGCCTTAGCTTCGATCCTTCACCGAATTGTCACGTGCCTCGGTAGTGTCACCTAACTTGGGGGTTATCCGAGAGTTAAAACGATACCCGCAAAGTGTCCACTCACGAGCCAAATTGAAACTTTCGTTGCTCAAGTCGTACCCATCTATACAAAAACATTAACCAACTCAGTTTTGGTACTCAAAATAGTGCTAAATAATTTACGTGGCAGCTAGATGGTCAGAACCCTCGCTGTCGTCGCTCAAAGTGGCGGCACCAAAACTAGATTTCACAAATTTCTCCAAAACTCCTCCAATTTTTCAATCCTACATAGCCATTGGGTTTCCTAGAGACAAAATTTATCCAAAACAACATCACAATAGCCCCCAAATTCGAAAACCCAAGATAACCCGAAATGACCCTAAACCCCAATACTCCACCTTCAGCAAATTCTCAAAATCAAAGAACAAAACCATGAGAGGGTGAAAGCCCACNGAGAGAATGTTGTAGAAAATTCTAGAGAGGGAGAGAGTAATCAGAAAAAAATTTTCTGATTTTGAGTATTTAAAAACTCACTTTTATAAACTTACAAAATTGCCCCTCACTTCACATGTCTGTATCTTTCAAACCGTAACTCGTTTTGACGCGTGCTACATGTCTATGAAATCGTGGGCTCGAAACCTATCTAACGGACCCGAAGTCAAAATTGAAAGCCCATTTGTTTTAAAAGTCAACTTTGGGTCAAGCTTAATTTAAAACAAAAATAAATAAATAAATCAAAACTTTAAATCAAAACCTTTTTTATTTTCCAAATACAATTCAACATCATTTAAAAAAATCTCTTAAAAACATAGTTAAATAAAAATTTAAATTTCTAGTGAAAATTTGAGTCGGGTCGTTATAAGAAATTAATTAAAATTCAAAGGGAAATGAGGGGCAAAATGGGAAGTCAAAATGAATGGTCAAAAGTCAACTATGAGAAGTCAACAAGTCAAATGGGCCATGGGCCTATATCATGTCGAAATCAGAGGGGTCATGCATGCATTCATGCGCCTAACCCTAGCAGCCCATGCAGCCCCTCACGCAAGACCCAAGGTGGCAGCCTATGCGCATGCACTGAAACCCTAAGGGGCCTAGGCGTGAGTCACTTAAGCCCAAGGAGCAAGCCTTGCTGCAAGCCTATGTCTCCTAAACCTTAGCTGCTGCCGCATTTTACCCTAGCCTTGTCTCATAAGGATTTCTCCCTCACACCTCTATAAATATATCATATTCCTTCAGACCTTCAGTTCCACTAGTTCCCATATTTTCATATTTTTAGAATTCAGAGAGAGAGAGAGGTGCCGAGTTCTAGAGAGAGAAAGAGAGAGGCGTGGCAACAAGGCAGAAGGAGCCTTTGCCGCAAGCCCTAGCTCACCCTAGCCTTGAGCCACCTGCTTGTGTGAGGTTCCCTTCTCCTCCTTGCCTTGCCGCAGTCCCCTCTTGATGTTCTTTAATTTTTCGTCTATAATTCTTCTTTTATTTTAGTTTTGTGTTTCTGATTTTATTATAATTATGGATTGAGATTTTGTTTATTTATTTCAGATTACTTTTCATGCTTTAATTATGTAGTTTATTTATTATATCTTGCATGTTAGTTATAGGTTGATTTTCAGTTATGTCATGCTTTAACAAATCGTTTATCCGTCTCTTGATGAATTAGTTTGATGTTTGCATGTATTTAATTCTCATTATCTGATTGAATCTGTCACTAGTTGTTTGCGTCCTTTGACTGGCCACCTTAGGATAATTGTATCTAGTTTATTTGTTAGGTTTAGTTGTGAAATAGTCAAAGACACTAAATCACAAGTAACAAGGGAATAAATGATTATTCTTGGTAATGGTTTTGTGCGACCTCTAAAAGGAAATAGTCAAATCTTATATGTTATGCATGTTTGAGGTTCTCATAGATCTTATTGACTCTTACATGGATAATAGTTGCCCTAGGGTATGCCTAACAAAGCTCTTAGGGAACATGTAAGTTAACTGATTAGGGGAGGCCTAAGAAGCTCTTAATATATGTCTTAGGAGAACGATTGCGAGAAAGTAACTGGCCAAACCTTTTTAGCAATCAAACTTTTATACATTATGTTTGAATTGATTTGTCATTAGCTTTGGATGGTTAGAGTATGCATATTTGATTTGAAACTGAAAACTTAACATTGCAAGATAGGATAATGGGTGTGTGCGTGTGGTGATGTGTGCGTGTGTTTCCATCTTTCTAAACCCCCCATTTAGTTATTCTTTTTATTATTTGAATTGATTGGTGCTTATTAACCATTCCCTATGGGATCGATCTCGTGCTTGTACGCTTTGCTACTGATGCAATTCGTACAAGTTTTTGGCGCCGTTACTGGGGAATGGTCTCTAATATCAATGAATTGGTTTAATTAGTCATTAGAATTAGGTTATATTAGTTCGTTTTTATTTTTGGTTAGTTTTTAGTTTTTAATAAGCCATGCCTTTATAAGCATTTTTTCTACTGATTGTGTGTTTGCTCTTGATTAGGTGTGTTTTATAAACCTTGAAGTTGTTGCAAGGTTAGAGAGGCTCAAAAACGAAGCGTTAGGAACTTTTCACGTCAGCCCTTAACCTAGTGCATCATATTCGAGTAGCGAGGATATTGGAAGCGTCGAAATGGCTGAAGCAAATGAGAATGTGCTGCAGCCCTTGAGTCACTTTTCAGCACCCTCGCTGCCCACACAACCGTCTTGCATCCGTTATGCAACAATACCTACTGATTTCGAGATCAAGAGTGGTCAGATCCACTTATTGCCGAGTTACCATGGTCTAAATGGGGAGGATCTGATCCACTTCCTAAAGGAGTTTTTTGGGGTATGTGAAGCCGCACAATTGAGGGGATTGAATGCTGATCAGTATTGTTTGAGGATGTTCCCGTTTGCACTCAAAGACAAGGCAAAAAGGTGGTTGTATTCGCTGCCCAGTGGTTTAATTTCAACTTGGGATGTTCTTTCGAATAAGTTTCTGAACAAGTTATATTCCATTTCCAAGACCAATTCAATTAGGAAGGAGATCCTTGGATTTGTGCAAAAAGCTGATGAGCCATTCCATGAGACTTGGGACATATTCAATGAGTTGCTTACTAGCTGCCCGCACCACAGCCTATCCCCTTGGTATGTGATTTGTTGTTTTTATCAAGGACTTTTGGAGAGGGATCAAGCTAAGGTGGATTCGGCATGTGGTGGTGCATTTTTGTCAAAAACTGAAGATGAGGCTACATAATTATTTGGGTCACTTTCTTTGAGTTCTCAACAATGGGATTCTAATTGTTCAAGAGGAGGATCAAAGATAAGGTTATATGAGGTGGATGATGCACCAAACACCATGGAGGGACAGATTGCTGAAATCAAGACTATGGTGCAGAAGTTGTCATTGGCTCAAGAGAGGTTGATGGGTGTGCAAGCACAAGGGAATGATGTGGAACAAGTGAATCATATTGGGAACTATCCTAGGGTGCCGTATGACCCTTATTCCAACACTTACAACCCTGGATGGAAGAACAACCCTAATTTTAGGTGGAGCAACACTAATGGACAACAAGCTAGTGGGAGCAACAACAAGCCATATGTGCACCCTAATGCCGAGAGTTCTAGCTTGGAGGATAAGATTGCTCATATTGCTCAAAGCACTACTTCCCTTGCTCAAAGCACCAATGCCTTCATGAATCGGACCGAGCAGCAGATGCAAGCTAGCCAACTCGAAGGCTATTGCAAACTTGGAGAGTCAAGTTGATCAGATTGCTACTACTTTGGGTCAGAGAGAGAAGGGAAAGTTGCCTAGTCAGGCCGTCATCAACCCAAAGAATGAGGAGCATGTGAATGCCATTCTGAAGACAACTCCAAGAAAGAGAGTGAGAGTAATCAAGACTAAGGAAGTGATTGAAATCATGGATAGTGAGGAAGAGGAGGATCCAGATATAACTGAAGAGAATGTGGATACACGTGTGATTCCCCTTATTCCGGACATCAATGTCACCAAGTTTCCAGCAACCAAGAGGGAATTGAAGTCAATTGAGAAAAAGGTTGAGGAGCAAGGGTACAGTCGCAACGTTCCTAGGGAGATTTGTGGTTATCTCTTTGCAACTTATCCGAGCAAGAAAAGAGATCTGGGCTCATTGGTCATACCGTGCAGCATAGGGGAGTATGAGATTGCCAATGTCTTAATTGACAATGGTTCAGCTATCAATGTCATGCCGCTGGTGGTGTTCAAGAAACTTGGATTTGTGGAAGCTAATTTGCACCCATTTGATTCCAACATTCGCTTCGCCAACTCTTCGGTTGAGAAAGCCCTTGGTATGCTTGTGGACGTTTTGGTTAGATGTCGTAATTTACTAATTCCCTCTAATTTCATAGTGCTAGATATTTCGAGACTTCTTGGTGATGTGTCTATCCTTCTTGGGAGGCCATTTTTGTGCACCTCTAACATGGAGTACAAAGCAATGGAGTGCTTAATGAAGATTCGTCACAGCACCAAGCAAGAGGTGTATCGTCTCACTTCCGAGCCTTCGCAAAGCGAGGAGATCACTTTTTATGTAGATGAGAAGGCAGAGATGGAGAATTTCTTCAGCCCGTTCTTGGGGGCAATGTCAGGCTAAAGACAAAAAACCAAGCGTTGATTGGGAGGCAACCTAAGTTTTTGTTTTGAAGAATCTAGAAGGAGCCATTGAAAACCAAGGAGGCCGCGCCTACCCTTGGAGTGTCCATGCTTGTGCATGCAAGTAAACAGTTTCCTTATTTCGCTTCATAAGACAATTTTCATTTTTGGTGTGTTTATTTGGTTTTGGACAGTTGCAATTTCCCGTTTCGCTTAATTTGAGCATTCATGCATTTATTTCTTATACGTTGAGGGCAATGTATCATTTAAGTGTGGGGGGAAAGGCATTTGTCATTTGTTTGTGTTTTTAGGTTAGAACAAAAAATTTTCGTTTATTTGGTGTTTTTAGGTTAGGAAAACAATTTTTACTTATGTTTTTAAACTTAGGGTGTCAAAATGCAATTTTTCTTTAGATTTCATCCACCTTAGTGATGGGTTTAAATCTTTAGAAGTGTGCGACATTGTTTTAAAAACAAAGTTTTTAAGTCCTTGTTGAATGTGTTTTCTTAGAATAAAATAAACAAATATCTCATTCTAAGTTTACTCGCAAGTGCACGAATCGCATCAGTAGCAAAGCGTACAAGCACGAGGTCGATCCCACAGGGAATGGTTAATATACAATAAACTAGTGGTTTAGTGTCTTTGACTATTTCACAGCTAAACCTAACAGATAAACTAGATGCAATTACCCTAAGGTGGCCAGTCAAAGGATGCAAACAACTAGTGACAGGGGTTCTAATAGATAGTGGAAATTTAATACATGCAAACATCAAACTAACAGACCAAGAGACGGATAAACGATTTGTTAGAGCATACGAATCCATTAATCGACCTACGACTAACATGCAAGATAGAATAACTAACCTACATACTTAAATTAAATAAATAAAAACAGCAACAATAAATAAACAAAGTCCCAATTCATTCTTAACAATAAAATCAGAAACGCAAAGTACACAAAACTAAAAGCATAAACGAATTAAAAGCAGCATCCTAAATAAAATAAAATCAAGACACAAATTAAATAACTAAATTAAATTGCATAAACTAAAAGAAATCAGAACCATGCACTAAATAAAATCAGAATCATAAACTAATTAATTCAGTAGCATAAACCAACAATAAAATAGAAAACTAGAAGGAAAAAGGAACAAAATCAGAGGTGCAAACACTAGGGTGGCTGCGGCAAGGAGAGAGGAAGAAGGAGGTACCTAGCAAGCAGGAGGAACTCACGGCAAGGTGAGCTAGGGCTTGCGGCAGCAGGCTGGTCCTTCTCTCTCTCACTTGTCACGCCACCTTCTCTCTCTAGAACCCTCTGAATTTGGCTCTCTCTCACAAGAATAAAACTAAAATAATAATCTAGAACAGAAAAATAAAACTAAAGACCTAAGGAATTTCGGCTGGAGTGTAGGAGGTGAGAAAAAGTGATCCCTAGGGTTCTGAATTAAGGGGATATATATAGAAGACAAATCCTTGAGAGGCAAGGAAAAGAAATCATGCGGCTGCTAGGGTTCCTTGTAGCTTGCGGCATCAGCTAGGGTTAGGTGCAATGGGCTTACGGCATCAGCTTGTCCTCTTGGGCTTAAGTGGCGCATGCAAGTTAGCTAGGGCCCCCTCCCTTGCGCATGGGCTACTGGTCTTGGACCTTGATGTGCTTTGGGCTCACATGTGTTGGGCTGAGGTGGCTTGCACAAGATGGACTAGGGTTTCACTCCATGGGCTTCCACCTTGGGCTTGCATCTTGGGCTTGCGCATGGGCCCCCTTGGCTGCTAGGGTTTGCATGGCATGCATGCGCATGCATGGGCTGCCATCTTCCTCCTTGCGCATGGCCTTTGGGCTGCTAGGGTTTGGGCCCATGCATGTGCATGCATGGCCCATCTTGGTTCGGCATCCCTAGGGCCCATGGGCCTTCCACTTTTGACTTCCCATTTTGCCCCTCATTTCCATTTGAATTCAAATTCATTTCTTCCCTCCATTCATTTCCATGGATGTCCACCATCTTCTAGAAGCTTCTGGAACCTTGACTTTGTAGAGTTGACTTTGCCCAACATTTCCTGGTGCAACTAGGATTTCTTGAAAATGAGAGATTCCTTATCCATTTCGACTTCTCGTAATGACCATATTGCCCCTGGGGTCTCCTAGTGTTATTAGGACTCCTTTCCCTAGTTGGGTTAGGTTTCCTAGTTCAACCAGGATTTCCTGTTCGAATCAGAATTTCTCAGTTCTGGCTCCGCAATGATGGTTCTGAACTTGATGTTTCCTAGTGTGACTAGGAAGCCTCATTTGACTAAGATTTCTGCACTTTTCCTGGTTTGACCAGGATTTCACTCGTTTTCCTGGTTTGACCAGAAAATGTCTCAAAATGTCTCAAAATGGCTCCATTTGCTTCTTTTTCTCATTTCTACTTCGTTTGACCTGAAAACACAAAAACAAGACAAGAAACGCAAAATATCGAGTTCTAACACTCTAGGTTAAGGAATTAGTATCATAAAGTGATGTAAAATGCACACTCATCACACCCCCAAACTTAGATTTTGCTAGTTCTCGAGCAAATAAAATAAAGAAAATACTCAAGACTGACTCTAATATCCCAACAATTAAATTCATGCGCACAACCATTAATCACATAGGAAAGCAAGGCATATAAATTGTATTCTCCAGATTCTAATAACATTTCAAATAACATACCTCGCTCCTCTATTGTCATATAGGCCATCCTTGACACAAATCCAAGTGTTAGATACACAAAACTAAATCAATACATACATAAAAGATTCAACTCCAATCCTCATTATGGCATACTCTCAATGATAAACACTCAAGAATTGGGTTGATATGTGCACTCAAAAGTATATTTGAGAAGAAATATGTAACAAAAACAATTAGCTCACATATGTACATGAAATAAAGGCACATTTTAGAAAAAATATTGATCTCATGAAAGGAATACAAATGCTTGAAATAGAATCAATAACCATAGGCTCCCTTCTCAAATAGACTCCACATAAGTATAATGCATACCTCTTGAGATCAGTTAGGACTTTAATAAGGTTATAATGAAGGCTTAGGCTAGGATAGGGTATTGAAATGAAAAGGAAACACAAAGGGCTAATTTCATGGCATTGCAAGCATTAATAGAACATTCTGAGGTACACTTTGCTTCTTTGCACTTCATAGCTCAATTTGAGCTCTTTTTGCTCACTTTTTCTTCTTTTGAAACCGTCTCATCTCTTTTCTTTGATTTCTTTTCTTTTTCTTTTCTTTGGGCACGGCATACAGACTTTTCTAACACATTTTTGTATAAGCTATGCATTTTCACTTCTTTTTCACCTCAATCAACATGTAAACACATTGCAACACCATGAATAGGGTAAAACGGGTAAAAGGGGTGTAACACCCCCAAACTTAGAGTTTGGTATGGGGTAACAAAGAAAACGGCTTAAAAGGCTCAAAATGGGTAACTAAGGATAAAACATGTAATGGGTAGGCTTTTCAGGCTATGGGGTACACAAACAGGGCCTAAATTCATTTCTCAAGAGTTATGCAAATACGACATGCTTTGTGTACACAAGAAAAGAGTTCTAGCTCATTGATTCAAGATTATGCATATTCCAAGCAAATGACCAAATGGAAGATAATGACATCAAAACAACGACTTATATGACAATGATCGAATCAGAGTGGCGCGCAACACTCAAGAATTGAAGAACATGGCTCAAAAGCTCACTTAGGTCATGCAAGTCTACTCTATTATACATATAATCATTAGTAATGCTAATCTGAACCTAAATTCCTATCAACAAGGCCAAATGACATAGAATTTCAAGATATGTTATGGACCACTATTAGAATGAAAAGAACACCAATTATATACATGATGAGTGTGCATTTTGCATCAGTTTATGATACTAATTCCCTAACCTAGAGTGTTAGAACTCGATATTTTGTGTTTCTTGTCTTGTTTTTGTATTTTCAGGTCAAATGAAGCAGAAATGAGAAAAAGAAGCAAATGGAGCCATTTTGGGACATTTCCTGGTCAAACTAGGAAAACGAGTGAAATCCTGGTCAAATCAGGAAAAGTGCAGAAATCCTAGTCGAATGAGGATTCCTAGTCACACTAGGAAACATCAAGTCCAGAACCATCATTGCGGAGCCAGAAATGAGAAATCCTGATTCGAACAGGAAATCCTGGTTGAACTAGGAAACCTAACCCAACTAGAGAAAGGAGTCCTAATGACACTAGGATACCCCAGGGGCAATATGGTCATTACGAGAAGTCGAAATGGATAAGGAATCCATTTACAAGGAATCCTAGTTGCACTAGGAAATGTTGGTCAAAGTCAACTCTACAAAGTCAAGGTTCCAGAAGCTTCTAGAAGGTGGTGGACATCCATTGAAATGATTAGAGGAAAGAAATGAATTTGAATTCAAATGGAAATGAGGGGCAAAATGGGAAGTCAAAAGTGGAGGGCCCATGGGCCCTAGGGATGCCGAACCAAGATGGGCCATGCATGCACATGCATGGGCCCAAACCCTAGCAGCCCAAAGGCCAAGCGCAAGGAGCAAGATGCCAGCTCATGCTTGCGCATGCATGCCATGCAAACCCTAGCAGCCAAAGAGCCCATGCGCAAGCCCAAGATGCAAGCCCAAGGTGGAAGCCCATGGAGTGAAACCCTAGCCCAACTTGTGCAAGCCACTTCAGCCCAACACATGCGAGCCCAAAGCACATCAAGGTCCAAGACCAGCAGCCCATGCGCAAGGGAGAGGGCCCTAGCTGACTTGTGTGAGTCACTTAAGCCCAAGAGGACAAGCCTTGCCGCAAGCCCATTGCACCCTAACCCTAGCTGATGCCGCAAGCTACAAGTAACCCTAGCAGCCGCATGTTTTCTTTTCCTTGCCTCTCAAGGAGTGCACCTCTATATATATCCCCTTGTGAGGGCTAGCCAAAGGTAGAGAGAGAGAGAGAGAGGAGTGGCGTGGCTGCAAGGAAGGACACCCTTAAGCCGCAAGCCCTAGCTCACCATAGCCGTGAGCCAAATTGCTTGTGCAAGGTGCCTTCTCTTCCTTGTCTTTCCGCAGCCCCTTCTCTTTGTTTCTTTTGATTTTCGTTCTAGTTTTCTATTTTATTGTTGGATTATGCTTCTGAATTTATTTAATTAAGTTTCTGAATTTATTTAGTGCATGGTTCTGATTTCTTTTAGTTTATGCAATTTAATTTAGTTGTTGAGTTTATGTTTTTAATTTTACGTTTCTGATTTTAATTGTTAAGCATGAATTGAGATTTTATTATTTATTGTTGCTGTT
>QANW01000298.1:806946-820386 GCA_003254865.1 Dryas drummondii
TTCCAAAACCCCCCATTTAGTTATTCTAGTGATTAATTGCATTGATTTATTGTATATTAACCATTCCCTGTGGGATCGACCTCGTGCTTGTACGCTTTGCTACTGATGCGATTCGTGCACTTGCGAGTAAACTTAGAATGAGATATTTGTTTATTTTGTTCTAAGAAAACATTCAACAAGTTTTTGGCGCTGTTGCCGGGGAATGGTGTCTAATATCAATGAATTGGTTTAATTAGTCATTAGAATTAGGTTATATTAGTTAGATTTCATTTTTGGTTAATTTTTAGCTTTAATAAATGCCATGCCTTTATATGCATTTTTTTTCTACTGATTGTGTGTTTTTCTCTTGATTAGGTGTGTCTATGAACCTTGAACTTTTTGCAAGGTTAGAGAGGCTCAAGAACGAAGCTTTAGGTACTTTTCAAGGCAGCCCTCTACCTAGTGCATCAGATTCGAGTAGTGAAGAGATTGAGAGTGTCGAAATGGCTGAAGCAAATGAGATTGTGCTGCAGCCCCTGAGCCATTTTTCAGCACCTTCGCTGCCCACTCAACCATCTTGCATTCGGTATGCAACCATAGCCACTGATTTCGAAATCAAGAGTGTCCAGATTCACTTGTTGCCGAGCTACCATGGGCTGAATGGGGAGGATCTGATCCAATTTTTGAAGGAGTTTTCCGGGGTTTGTGAAGCCGCACAATTGAGGGGCCTGAACGATGATCAGTATCGTTTGAGGATGTTCCCTTTTGCGCTTAAGGACAAGGCAAAGAGGTGGTTGTATTCGCTGCCCAGTGGTTCCATTTCGACATGGGATGATCTTTCGAGCAAGTTCCTGAACAAGTTTTATTCCATTTCCAAGACGAATTCAATCCGGTAGGAGATCCATGGATTTGTGCAGAAAGCGGACGAGCCATTTCATGAGACTTGGGACCGATTTAATGAATTACTTACTAGCTGCCCACACCATAACCTATCTCCTTGGTATGTGATTTGTTGTTTTTATTAGGGATTATTGGAGAGAGACCAAGCCAAGGTGGATTCGGCATATGGTGGTGCGTTTATGTCAAAAACGGAGAATGAAGATACATATTTGTTTGAGTCGCATTCTTTGAGTTCTGAACAGTGGGATTCCAATCGTTCAAGGGGAGGACCAAAGAGAGGGTTGTATGAGGTAGTAGATCTGCCGAACACCATGGAGGGACAGATTTTGGAAATCAATACTATGGTGCAGAAGTTATCTTTGGCTCAAGAGAAGCTAATGGGTATGCAAGAACAAGGAGGTGATGTGGAACACGTGAATCAGGTTGGGAGTTATCCTAGGGTGCCATATGATCCGTTTTCTAACACTTATAACCCTGGATGGAAGAACAACCCTAATTTCAGGTGGAGCAACAACAATGGACAGCAAGCTAGTGGGAGCACCAACAAGCCGTATGTGCACCCTAATGCCGAGAGGTCTAGTTTGGAGGACAAAATAGCTCAGATTGCTCAAAGCACCACTTCCCTTGCTTAAAGCACCAATGCCTTCATGAACCGTACCGAGCAGCAGATGCAAGCCAATTCGAAGGCTATTTCACATTTGGAGAGTCAAATGGGTCAGATTGCCACTACTTTGGGTCAGAGAGGGAAGGGGAAATTGCCGAGCCAGCCCATTGTCAACCCGAAGAATGAGGAGCATGTAAATGCTATTTTGAGGACTACTGCAAGAAAGAGAGTGAGAGTGGTCAGAACTAAGGAAGTGATTGAGATCAGTGATAGTGAGGAAGAGGAGGATCCAGACATGATTGAGGAGCATGCTGATACACGAGTGATTCCCCTCATTCCGGACATCGACGTCACCAAATTTCCAGCAACCTTGAGGGAATTGAAGTCTATTGAGAAGAAGGTTGAGGTGCAGGGGCATAGTCACAACGTTCCTAACAAGATTTGTGGTTATCTCTTTGCATCTTTTCCGAGCAAGAAGAGGGATCCGGGCTCATTGACCATACCGTGCAGGATAGGGGAGTATGAGATCGCCAATGCCTTAATTGACAATGGCTCAGCTATCAATGTCATGCCGCTGGTTGTGTTCAAGAGGCTTGGATTTGTGGAGGCTGATTTGCAACCGTTTGATTTGAACGTTCGCTTCGCCAACTCTTCAGTCGAGAAAGCCCTTGGTTTGCTTGTGGATGTTTTGGTTAAATGTCGTAAATTACTAATTCCCTCTGATTTCATAGTGCTAGATGTGCCGAGACTTCCGGGCGATGTTTCTATTATACTTGGGAGACAATTTTTGTGCACCTCTAACATGGAGTACAAAGCATTGGAGAGTACCATGAAGATTCGGCACTACACCAAGCAAGAGGTGTATTTGCTCACTTCCGAGATGCCACAAAACGAGGAGATCACTTTTTATGGAGAGGAAAAGTCAGAAATAGAGAGCTTCTTCAGTTCGTTCTTAGGGAGTGCTGAGAGCAGCAGTGGCAAGAAGAAGAGGAAAGGACACAAGTAAGGAAATGGCAATGTCTGACTGAAGACAGAAAAACAAGCGCTGATTGGGAGGCAACCCAAGTTTTAGTTTCGAATAATGGAGGAGGAGTCATCGAGGACCAAGGAGGCCGCGCCTACCCTTGGAGTGACCACGCTTGCGTACGCAAGTAAACAGTTTCTTTATTTCGCTTCGTAAGACAATTTCTCAGTTTGGTGTGTTTATTTGGTTTTGGATATTTGCAATTTTCCGTTTCGCTTAATTTGATCATTCATGCATTTATTTCTTATACATTGAGGGCAATGTATCATTTAAGTGTGGGGGGAAGGGCAATTGTCATTTGTTAGTGTTTTTAGGTTAGAACAAGTGTTTTAGGTGTTTTAAGTGTTTTTAAGCATTTTTGGAAAAGAAAATTTTTTTTTTTTGTTTTTATTGTTTTTAGGTGTTTCTAGGTTAGGAAAAAACTTTTTCTTTTGTTTTTAAACTTAGGGTGTCAAAACCCACATCAAAATGCACGTTTTCGTTAGATCTCATTCACCTTAGTGATGGATGTGACTCTTTTGAAGTGTGCGACATTGTTTTAGGAACAAAAGTTTTTGAGTCATTTGGGTTGTTTCGGGTCGTTTTGAGTCCCCAACTAATTGATTTGAGTGTGCATGATTGTTATGAGCATGTTTTAGTATTGTGTGTATATTTGGTGTTCTTTTCATTCCAATAGTGTTCCATAACATATCTTGCAATTCTATGTCATTTGGCCTTGTTGATATGAATTTAGGTTGTGATTAGCATTACTAATGATTATATGCATGGTAGAGTAGACCTGCATGTCCTAAGTGAGCTTTTGAGCCTTGTTCTTCAATTCTTGAGTGTTGCGCGCCACTCTGATTCTATCATTGTCATATAAGTTGTTGTTTTGATCTCATTGTCTTTCATTTGGTCATTTGCTTGGAATATGCATAATCTTGAATCAATGAGCTAGAACTCTTTTCTTGTGTACACAAAGCATGTCGTATGTGCATAACTCTTGAGAAATGAATTTAGGACCTGTTTGTGTACCCCATAGCCTGAAAAGCCTACCCATTACATGTTTTATCCTTAGTTACCCATTTTGAGCCATTTAAGCCATTTTCTTTGTTACCCCATACCAAACCCTAAGTTTGGGGGTGTTACATCCCTTTCACCCCTTTTACCCGTTTTACCCTATCTATGGTGTTGCAATGAGTTTACATGTTGATTGAGGTGAAAAAGAAGTGAAAATGCATAGCTTATACAAAAATGTGTTAGAAAAGTATGTATGCCGTTCCCAAAGAAAAGAAAAAGAAAAGAAATCAAAGGAAAAAAAATGGGACGGTCTCGAAAGAAGAAAAAGTGAGCAAAAAGAGTCAAATTAAGCTATGGAGTGCAAAGAAGAAAAGTGTACCTCAAAATATTCTATTGATGCTTGCAATTCCATGAATTCAGCCTTTTGTGTTTCTTTCTCATTTCAATACCCTATCCTAGCCTAAGCCTTCATTATAACCCTATTAAAGTCCTAACTGATCTCAGGAGGTGTGTATTATACTTATGTGGAGTCTATTTAAGAAAGGAGGCTATGGTTATTGATTCTATTTCAAGCATTTGGATTCCCTTCCATAAGATCAGTATTTCTTTATAATATGTGCCTTTATTTCATGTACATATGTGAGCTAATTGCTTTTGTTACATATTTCCTCTCACATATACTTTTGAGTGCACATATCAACCAAATTCTTGAGTGTTTGTCATTGAGAGTATGCCATAGTGAGGATTGGAGTTGAATCTTTTATGTATGTATTGATTTAGTTTTGTTTGTCTAATACTTGGATTTGTGTCAAGGATGGCCTATATGACAATAGAGGAGCGAGGTATGTTATTTGAAATGTTATTAGAATCTGGTGAATACAATTTATATGCCTTGCTTTCCTATGTGATTAATGGTTGTGCGCATGAATTCAATTATTGGGATGTTAGAGTCAGTCTTGAGTATTTTCTTTCCTTTATTTGCTCGAATACTAGCAAAATCTAAGTTTGGGGTTGTGATGAGTGTGCATTTTGCATCACTTTATGATACTAATTCCTTAACCTAGAGTGTTAGAACTCGATATTTTGTGTTTCTTGTCTTGTTTTTGTATTTTCAGGTCAAATGAAGCAGAAATGAGAAAAAGAAGCAAATGAAGCCATTTTGGGACATTTCCTGGTCAAACTAGGAAAACGAGTGAAATCCTGGTCAAACCAGAAAAAGTGCAGAAATCCTAGTCGAATGACGATTCCTAGTCACACTAGGAAACATCAAGTCCAGAACCATCATTGCGGAGGCAGCAATGAGAAATCCTGATTCAAACAGGAAATCTTGGTTGAACTAAGAAACCTAACCCAACTAGAGAAAGGAGTCCTAATGACACTAGGAGACCCCAGGGGCAATATGGTCATTACGAGAAGTCGAAATGGATAAGGAATCCTAGTTGCACTAGGAAATGTTGGTCAAAGTCAACTCTACAAAGTCAAGGTTCCAGAATCTTCTAGAAGGTGCTGGACATCCATGGAAATGAATAGAGGGAAGAAATGAATTTGAATTCAAATGGAAATGAGGGGCAAAATCGGAAGTCAAAAGTGGAGGGCCCATGGGCCTTAGGGATGCCGAACCAAGATGGGCCATGCATGCACATGCATGGGCCCAAACCCTAGCAGCCCAAAGGCCATGCGCAAGGAGGAAGATGGCAGACCATGCATGCGCATGCATGCCATGCAAACCCTAGCACCCAAAGAGCCCATGCACAAGCCCAAGATGCAAGACCAAGGTGGAAGCCCATGGAGTGAAACCCTAGCCCAACTTGTGCAAGCCACTTCAGCCCAACACATGCGAGCCCAAAGCACATCAAGGTCCAAGACCAGCAGCCCATGCGTAAGGGAGGGTGCCCTAGCTGACTTGCGTGAGTCACTTAAGCCCAAGAGGACAAGCCTTGCCACAAGCCCATTGCACCCTAACCCTAGCTGATGCCGCAAGCTACAAGGAACCCTAGCAGCTGCATGTTTTCTTTTCCTTGCCTCTCAAGGATTGCACCTCTATATATATCCCCTTAATTCAGAACCCTAGGGATCACTTTTTTTCTCACCTCCTACTCCAGCCGAAAATTCTCTTTTGTTCCTTAGTTTTATTTTTGCTGTTCTAGGTTATTTTTAGTTTAATTCTTGTGAGGGCTAGCCGAAGATAGAGAGAGAGAGAGGAGTAGCGTGGCTGCAAGGAAGGACACCCTTAAGCCGAAAGCCCTAGCTCACCATAGCCGTGAGCCAAATTGCTTGTGCAAGGTGCCTTCTCTTCCTTGTCTTGCCGTAGCCCCTTCTCCTTGTTTCTTTTGATTTTCGGTATAGTTTTCTATTTTATTGTTGGATTATGCTTCTGAATTTATTTAATTAAGTTTCTGAATTTATTTAGTGCATGGTTCTGATTTCTTTTAGTTTATGCAATTTAATTTAGTTGTTGAGTTTATGTTTTTAATTTTACGTTTCTGATTTTAATTGTTAAGCATGAATTGAGATTTTATTATTTATTGTTGCTGTTCTTTTTATTTGTTTAAATTAATTATGTAGGTTAGTTATTCTATCTTGCATCTTAGTCGTAGGTCGATTAATGGATTCGTATGCTTTAACAAATCGTTTATCCGTCTCTTGGTCTGTTAGTTTGATGTTTGCATGTATTAAATTTCCACTATCTATTTGAACCCCCGTCACTAGTTGTTTGCATCCTTTGACTGGCCACCTTAGGGTAATTGCATCTAGTTTATCTGTTAGGTTTAGCTGTGAAATATTCAAAGACACTAAACCATAAGTAACAAGGGAATAAGGGATTATTCTTGGTAGTGGGGTTGGGCGACCTCTATAAGGAAATAGTCAAAACTTATATGTTGTGCATGTTTGACGTTCTCATAAAACTTAATGACTCCTGCATGGGTAACAGCTGCCTTAGCTTGAACAAGGGAACGTGTACGTTAACTGGCTAAGGAAGGCGAACAATGGCGAGAAAGTAACTAGTCAAACCTTTTTAGCTGTCAAACTTTAATATGTTGTGTTCAAATTAACTGTCATTAGCCTTGTATGGTTATTGCATGCTTATCTGATCTGAAACTGAAAACTTAACATTGCAAGATAGAATAAAGTGTGTGTAAGTGTGCTGATGTGTGCGTGTGTTCCATCTTCCAAAACCCCCCAGTTAGTTATTCTAGTGATTAATTGCATTGATTTATTGTATATTAACATTTCCCTGTGGGATCGACCTCGTGCTTGTACGCTTTGCTACTGATGCGATTCGTGCACTTGCGAGTAAACTTAGAATGAGATATTTGTTTATTTTGTTCTAAGAAAACACAATTAACAAGTTTTTGGCGCCGTTGCCGGGGAATGGTGTCTAATATCAATGAATTGGTTTAATTAGTCATTAGAATTAGGTTATATTAGCTAGATTTCAGTTTTTGTCAATTTTTAGTTTTTAATAAATGCCATGCCTTTATTTTGCATTCTTTCTACTGATTAGGTGTGTTTATGAACCCTGAACTTGTTGCAAGGTTAGAGAGGCTCAAGAACGAAGCTTTAGGTACTTTTCAAGGCAGCCCTCTACCTAGTGCATCAGATTCGAGTAGTGAAGAGATTGAGAGTGTCAAAATGGCTGAAGCAAATGAGATTGTGCAGCAGCCCCTGTGCCATTTTTCAGCACCTTCGCTGCCCACTCAACCATCTTGCATTCGGTATGCAACCATAGCCACTGATTTCGAAATCAAGAGTGGCCAGATTCACTTGTTGCCGAGGTACCATGGGCTGAATGGGGAGGATCCGATCCACTTTTTGAAGGAGTTTTCCAGGGTTTGTGAAGCCGCATAATTGAGGGGCCTGAACGCCGATTAGTATCGTTTGAGGATGTTCCCTTTTGCGCTTAAAGACAAGGCAAAGAGGTGGTTGTATTCGCTGCCCAGTGGTTCCATTTCGACATGGGATGATCTTTCGAGCAAGTTCCTGAACAAGTTTTATTCCATTTCCAAGACGAATTCAATCTGGAAGGAGATCCTTGGATTTGTGCTAAAAGCGGACGAGCAATTTCATGGGACTTGGGACCGATTTAATGAGTTACTTACTAGCTGTCCACACCATAACCTATCTCCTTGGTATGTGATTTGTTGTTTTTATCAGGGATTATTGGAGAGAGACCAAGCCAAGGTGGATTCGGCTTGTGGTGGTGCGTTTATGTCAAAAACGGAGAATGAAGCTACAGATTTGTTTGAGTCGCTTTCTTTGAGTTCTCAACAGTGGGATTCCAATCGTTTAAGGGGAGGACCAAAGAGAGGGTTGTATGAGGTAGCTGATGTGCCGAACACCATGGAGGGACGAATTTTGGAAATCAAGACTATGGTGCAGAAGTTATCTTTGGCTCAAGAGAAGCTAATGGGTATGCAAGAACAAGGAGGTGATGTGGAACACATGAATCAGGTTGGGAGTTATCCTAGGGTGCCATATGATCCGTTTTCTAACACTTATAACCCTGGATGGAAGAACAACCCTAATTTGAGGTGGAGCAACAACAATGGACAGCAAGCTAGTGGGAGCACTGATGAGTGTGCATTTTGCATCACTTTATTATACTAATTCCTTAATCTAGAGTGTTAGAACTCACTATTTTGTGTTTCTTGTCTTGTTTTTGTATTTTCAGGTCAAATGAAGCAGAAATGAGAAAAAGAAGCAAATGGAGCCATTTTGGGACATTTCCTGGTCAAACCAGGAAAACGAGTGAAATCCTGGTCAAACCAGGAAAAGTGCAGAAATCCTAGTCAAATGGGGATTCCTAGTCACACTAGGAAACATCAAGTCCAGAACGATCATTGCGGAGCCAGAAATGAGAAATCCTGATTCGAACAGGAAATCCTGGTTGAACTAGGAAACCTAACCCAACTAGGGAAATGAGTCCTAATGACACTAGGAGACCCCAGGGGCAATATGGTCATTACGAGAAGTCGAAATGGATAAGGAATCTCTCATTTTCAAGGAATCCTAGTTGCACCAGGAAATGTTGTTCAAGGTTCCAGAAGGTGGTGGACATCCATGGAAATGAATGGAGGGAAGAAATGAATTTGAATTCAAATAGAAATGAGGGGCAAAATGGGAAGTCAAAAGTGGAGGGCCCATGGGCCCTAGGGATGCGGAACCAAGATGGGCCATGCATGCACATGCATGGGCCCAAACCCTAGCAGCCCAAAGGCCATGCGCACGGAGGAAGATAGCAGCCCATGCATGCGCATGCATGCCATGCAAACCCTAGGAAGGAAGGGGGCCCATGCGCAAGCCCAAGATGCAAGCCCAAGGTGGAAGCCCATGGAGTGAAACCCTAGCCCATCTTGTGCAAGCCACTGAAGCCCAACATGGAAGCCCAACATGCAAGCCCAAAGCCCAAGACCAGCAGGCCATGCACAAGGGAGGGACCCTAGCTAGGCTAGGCGTGAGCCACTTAAGCCCAAAGGGAGCAGCCCATGCCGCAAGGCCTGATGCCCTAACCCTAGCTGAAGCCGCAAGCAACAAGGAGAAGAAAACCTAGCAGCTGCAAGTTTTCTCCTCCTTGCCTCTCAAGGAATGCTTCCTCTATATATACCCCCTTCATTCAGAACCCTAGCATCACTTTTTCACCTCCTCCTCCAGCCGAAATCTCTTTAGGTCTCTAGTTTATTTTTCTGTTCTAGGTTTTTAATTTCAGAATTTAATTTTGTTTTAGGGAGAGCTAGCTGAAGGTAGGGAGAGAGAGAGGAGTGGCGTGGCTGCAAGGAGGGACACCCCTAAGTCGCAAGCCCTAGCTCACCATAGTCGTGAGCCAAATTGCTTGTGCAAGGTGCCTTCTCTTCCTTGTCTTGCCGCAGCCTCTTCCCCTTGTTTCTTTTGATTTTCGTTCTAGTTTCTATTTTAATTGTTGGTTTATGCTACTGAAGTTAATTAGTTTATGATTCTGAATTTATTTAATGCATAGTTCTGATTTTATTTAGTTGTTTATGTTTATGCAATTTAAATTATGCAAGTCAATTTAGTTGTTTAGTTGTGCCTTTAATTTTGCGTTTCTGATTTTGTTTAGCAAGCATGAATTGGGATTTCATTATTTATTGTTATTTTTGTTTTTATTTATTTTATTTAATTACGTAGGTTAGTTATTCTATCTTGCATGTTAGTTGTAGGTTGATTAATGGATTTGCATGTTCTAACAAATCGTTTATCCATCTCTTGATCTGTTAGTTTGATGTTTGCACATATTAAATTTCCACTATCTATTAAAACCCCCGTCACTAGTTGTTTGCATCCATGACTGGCCACCTTAGGGTAATTGCATCTAGTTTATTTGTTAGGTTTAGCTGTGAAATAGTCAAATACACTAAACCACAAGTAACAAGTGAATAAGGGATTATTCTTGGTAGTGGGGTTGGGCGACCTCTATAAGAAAATAGTCAAAGCTTATATGTTGTGCATGTTTAACGTTCTCATAAAACTTAATGACTCCTGCATGGGTAACAGCTGCCTTAGCTTGAACTAGGGAACATGTAGGTTAACTGGATAAGGAAGGCCCAAGAAGCTCTTAGTTTATGCATTAGGAGAACAATGGCGAGAAAATAACTAGCCAAACCCTTTTAGCCGTCAAACTTTAATATGTTGTATTCAAATTAACTGTCATTAGCCTTGCATGATTATTGCATGCTTATCTGATTTGAAACCGAAAACTTAACATTGCAAGATAGAATAAAGTGTGTGTGTGTGTGGTGATGTGTGCGTGTGTTCCATCTTCCAAAACCGCCCCATTTAGTTATTCTAGTGATTAATTGCATTGATTTATTGTATATTAACCATTCCCTGTGGGATCGACCTCTTGCTTGTACGCTTTGCTACTGATGCGATTCGTGCACTTGCGAGTAAACTTAGAATGAGGTATTTGCTTATTTTGTTCTAAGAAAACACAATCAACAAGTTTTTGGCGCCGTTGCCGGGGAATGGTGTCTAATATCAATGAATTGGTGTAATTAGTCATTAGAATTAGATTATATTAGTTAGATTTTAGTTTTTGTTAATTTTTAGTTTTTAATAAATGCCATGCTTTTATTTGCCTTCTTTCTACTGATTGTTTGTTTTTCTCTTGATTAGGTGTGTTTTATGAACCCTGAACTTGTTGCTAGGTTGGAGAGGCTCAAGAACGAAGCTTTAGGTACATCACAAGTCAGCCCACAACCTAGTGCATCAGATTCGAGTAGTGAAGAGACTGAGAGTGTCGACATGGCTGAAGCAAATGAGATGATGCCGCAGCCCCTGAGCCATTTTTCAGCACCTTCGCTGCCTACTCAACCATCGTGCATTCGGTATGCCACCATAGCCACAGATTTCGAAATCAAGAGTGGCCAGATTCACTTGTTGCCGAGCTACCATGGACTGAATGGGGAGGATCCGATCCACTTTTTGAAGGAGTTTTTCGGGGTTTGTGAAGCCGCACAATTGAGGGGCCTGAATGCCGATCAGTACCGTTTGAGAATGTTCCCTTTTGCGCTTAAGGACAAGGCAAAGAGGTGGTTGTATTCGCTGCCCAGTGGTTCCATTTCGACATGGGATGATCTTTCAAGCAAGTTCCTGAACAAGTTCTATTCCATTTCCAAGACAAATTCGATTCGGAAGGAGATCCTTGGATTTGTACAGAAAGCGGACGAGCCATTCCATGAGACTTGGGACAGATTCAATGAGTTACTTACTAGCTGCCCGCACCATAACCTATCTCCTTGGTATGTGGTTTGTTGTTTTTATCAGGGATTATTGGAGAGAGACCAAGACAAGGTGGATTCGGCATGTGGTGGTGCATTCATGTCAAAAACGGAGGATGAGGCTAAAGATGTGTTTGAGTCGCTTTCTTTGAGTTCTCAACAATGGGATTCCAATCGTTCGAGGGGAGGACCAAAGAGAGGGTTGTATGAGGTAGCTGATTGTTGGGTCCTTAAATGTTTGCATTTTAGGCCCTCTATCTTCATGTATTTAGTACTTAGTCCCTATATTTTATGTTATTTATTTGTGTTTTTCTCTTTTGTAGGTGGAAAGCCAATAGGAATTAAATGGATGCAAATCAGCCCATTTTGAGCTTAAATGAATATTTGTTGTTTAAAGGGAAGGCCAAGATCTAGAGAGGGTCCAAGAGCATGAAGAAATGAAAGCCCAGCCCAAACCACATAGGAAGTGGCGTGTATGCTAGAAGAAAAGGGCTGGCCGCACCTTGCAAGGCTTTCCTTCCTAATTGGGCTCTAAAAATCAGATTTGGGATTACCTGATTTATTTCATTTTAATTCCTGATTTATTGGAGGCCCATTAGGGGAGGAAATCAGCTACACCATGCGCAAAAGAGAGAGAGAAACCCTAGGGCCTTGCGCAAGTCACTTAAGCCCAAGAAGCCAAGCCCTAGCAGCCGCATCTTCTTTCTCCAAACCCTAGCTGGCCGCACATCCTTCCTTCCCAAAACCCTAGCTGCTGCACACCCTTATATATACATCTCTTTCTATCATTTTAGGGGTTCAGACACTTGGAAAAAATCAGAAAATAGAGAGAGAGGGGCTGCTGGAGGCGTGAGCTCTCCTTGGGGTGTTTTCTCTTCTTCTTCTTCTTTTCTTGTATTTGTTAGATGAAAAACATGATTACGTGGCTGTTCTTGTTTTCTAGCATGAACTAATCACGTTTTCTAGGGCCTAGGATTCAGCCCTAGGCCGAATATTCAATGGATTGGTGATGTAGTTGCTGTTTGTTTAATTCCATGGATTTGATGATTTTGATTTCACTTTAATCATTGTTCTCTATGTGTTTTTAATCCTTGATTGATCACCTAGGGTTATTGCATCTAGAATTTAATCAATTTAGGGTGAGGACAACCAATCAGCCCCTAATACAAGTGATAAACATTCTAGGGGTTAGTAATTGACTAAAATCTGATTGTGTGAAATCAATTTTAAATCACCTAGGGTAGACGCCATGCACTAGGGGTTTAATTGCATTTATTTTCTCATATAAGCTTAATGAATTCTGTTTGTGCGTTTCTATGTAGATGCCATGCATAGGTCACATATAGAGTACAAGAACTAGGGTAGACGCCATGCACTAGTTTATACATTTGGGGAATTATGCATTTCATGCTATGCCATAGGTGAATATGCGAATGCATTCATCAATAAGAATTAAAGGTTTCAGAAATTGCACCACGACATTAAATATGAGGGCTAGTGGTAGAGTTCTAGAGTCCTAGTATCATCATCCATCTATTTTCACAAGATAACTTGCTGTTTTCATACTCTTTGCTAGTTGCACATCTTAGTTTTTTTTTAGGTTTAATTTGCTGTTTTCAAATCATACAAACTCCCTCCCATTCGTGTGTGTGTGCGTGTGTTTCATTTCAAGTGAGCAGCTGCCCTAGGCGTGACAACTTGGGCAGCCACTCGTGTCTTGTTTTCTTGTTTCTTTTTAGCATTCGGATTATCATTTAAAGATCAACAATAGTCCTCGTGGGATCGACCTTGCTTGCCATCTATATTATATATAGATTCGTGCACTGCGAGTATTTAAATTTAAAACGAACAGTTTTTGGCGCCGTTGCCGGGGACTAGTTTTGATCTTTGTGACAATCTTAGTGCATTCTTTTAGTGTTTTTGAGTATTTGCTGTTTTCTTTTTATTAATTTGTTTTTCCCTTTGTCTTTGTTCATGTGTTGTTAGTCATAGTTGTAGGATTGTGTTTAGTTTTTCATTTTTAACTTGTTTTAATTTTCTGATTTTCGTATTTGTTTAATTACTTAGTTTATTGATTTTGAAAAAAAAAAATAATAAATAAATAAATTAAAAAAAAATCCGAAAATTACTTTTCTTTCTTATTGTTTAATTGTGGTTCTAATTTGTTTGTTTCTTATTTTGTAGGTACTTGTGCATGT
>QANW01000298.1:830413-845605 GCA_003254865.1 Dryas drummondii
TGTGTGTGTGTGTGTATGTGGTGTGTGTGAGTTTAACTATCTACAAACCCCCCCTGCCGTGTGTGTGTGTTTGGTGATTCTAATTGGTAAGTTGAATTGGTTTGATGTGTATTTACCTATTCCTCGTGGGATCGACCTCGTACTTATACGCTATGCTTGCATGAGCGATTCGTATACTTGCGAGCTACAACTTGGTATTCGTTTCTAAATTCCAAGTAAAACAAGTTGTACAAAAAGGAGCAACAGCACCCTAATGCCGAGAGGTCTAGTTTGGAGGACAAGATTGCTCAGATTGCTCAGATTGCTCAAAGCACCACTTCCCTTGCTCAGAGTACCAATGCCTTCACGAACCGTACCGAGCAGCAGATGCAAGCCAATTCGAAGGCTATTGCACACTTGGAGAGTCAAATGGGTCAGATCGCCACTATTTTGGGTCAGAGAGAGAAAGGGAAATTGCCGAGCCAGCCCATGGTCAACCCGAAGAATGAGGAGCATGTAAATGATATTTTGAGGACTACTCCAAGAAAAAGAGTTAGAGTGGTCAAGACTAAGGAGGTGATTGAGATCATGGATAGTGAGGAAGAGGAGGATCCATAAATGATTGAGGAGAAAGGAGATACACGTGTGATTCCCCTCATTCCGGACATCGACATCACTAATTTCCAGCAACCATGAGGGAGTTGAAGTCTATTGAGAAGAAGGTTGAGGAGCAAGGGCATAGTCACAACGTTCCTATGCAGCATACCATGCAAGAAGAGGGATCCGGGCTCGTTGGTCATACCATGCAGCATAGGGGAGTATAAGATCGCCAATGCCTTAGTTGACAATGGTTCAGCTATCAATGTCATGCCGCTGGTTGTGTTCGAGAGGCTTGGATTTGTGGAGGCTGATTTGCAACTGTTTGATTTGGACATCCGTTTCGCCAACTCTTCAGTCGAGGAAGCCCGTGGTATGCTTGTGGATGTTTTGCTTAAATGTCGTAAATTACTAATCCCCTCTGATTTCATAGTGCTAGATGTGCCGAGACTTCCGGGCGACGTTTCTATCATTCTTGGGAGACCATTTTTGTGCACCTCTAACATGGAGTACAAAGCATTGGAGAGTACCATGAAGATTCGGCACTACACCAAGCAAGAGGTGTATTTGCTCACTTCTGAGATGTCGCAAAACGAGGAGTTCACTTTTTATGGAGAGGAAAAGTCAGAGGTGGAGAGCTTCTTCAGTGCGTTCTTAGGGAATGCCGAGAGTATTAATGGCAAAAAGAGGAAAAGTCAGAGGTGGAGAGCTTCTTCAGTGCGTTCTTAGGGAATGCCGAGAGTATTAATAGCAAAAAGAGGAAAAGGAAAGGACGCAAGTAAAGGAGATGGCAATGTCAGGCTGAAGACAGAAAAACAAGCGCTTATTGGGAGGCAACCCAAGTCTTTATTTCGCTTCATAAGACAATTTTTCATTTTGGTGTGTTTATTTGATTTTGGATATTTGCAATTTCCCGTTTCGCTTAATTTGATCATTCATGCATTTATTTCTTATACATTGAGGGCAATGTATCATTTAAGTGTGGGGGGAAGGGCAATTGTCATTTGTTAGTGTTTTTAGCTTAGAACAAGTGTTTAGNTTAGAACAAGGTTTAGGGTGTTTTAAGTGTTTTTAGAAAAAGAAAAAAAAAATTTCGTTTTTAGTGTTTTTAGGTTAGGAAAAAACTTTTTCTTTTGTTTTTAAACTTAGGGTGTCAAAACCCACATCAAAATGCACGTTTTCATTAGATCTCATTCACCTTAGTGATGGATGTGATTCTTTTGAAGTGAGCGACACTGTTTTAAAAACAAAAAGTTTTTGAGTCATTTTGGTTGTTTCAGGTCGTTTTGAGTCCCCAACTAATTGATTTGAGTGTGCATGATTGTTATGAGCATGTTTTAGTATTGTGTGTATATTTAGTGTTCTTTTCATTCTAATAGTGTTACATAACATATCTTGCAATTCTATGTCATTTGGCCTTGTTGATATGAATTTAGGTTGTGATTAGCATTACTAATGATTATATGCATAATAGAGTAGACTTGCATGACCTAAGTGAGCTTTTGAGCCCTGTTCTTCAATTCTTGAGTGTTGGCGCCACTCTGATTCTATCATTGTCATATAAGTTGTTGTTTTGATCTCATTGTCTTTCATTTGGTTATTTGCTTGGAACATGCATAATCTTGAATCAATGAGCTAGAACTCTTTTCTTATGTACACAAAGCATGTCGTATGTGCATAACTCTTGAGAAATGAATTTAGGCCCTGTTTGTGTAACCCATAGCCTGAAAAGCCTACCCATTACATGTTTTATCCTTAGTTACCCATTTTGAGCCATTTAAGCCATTTTATTTGTTACCCCATACCAAACCCTAAGTTTGGGGGTGCTACACCCCTTTTACCCGTTTTACCCTATTTATGGTGTTGCAATGTGTTTTACATGTTGATTGTGGTGAAAAAGAAGTGAAAATGCATAGCTTATACAAAAATGTGTTAGGAAAGTATGTATGTCGTGCCCAAAGAAAAGAAAAAGAAAAGAAATCAAAGAAAAGAGATGGGACGGTTTCAAAAGAAGAAAAAGTGAGCAAAAAGAGCTCAAATTGAGCTATGAAGTGCAAAGAAGCAAAGTGTACCTCAGAATGTTCTTTTGATGCTTGCAATTCCATGAAGTTAGCCCGTTGTGTTTCCTTTTCATTTCAATACCCTATCCTAGCCTAAGCCTTCATTATAACCCTATTAAAGTCCTAACTGATCTCAAGAGGTGTGTATTATACTTATGTGGAGTCTATTTAAGAAGGGAGCCTATGGTTATTGATTCTATTTCAAGCATTTGGATTCCTTTACATGAGATCAGTATTTCTTTATAAAATGTGCCTTTATTTCATGTACATATGTGAGCTAATTGTTTTTGTTACATATTTCCTCTCACATATACTTTTGAGTGCACATATCAACCAAATTCTTGAGTGTTTGTCATTTAGAGTATGCCATAGTGAGGATTGCAGTTTCATCTTTTATGTATGTATTGATTTAGTTTTGTGTATCTAACACTTGGATTTGTGTCAAGGATGGCCTATATAATAATAGAGGAGCGAGGTATGTTATTTGAAATGTTATTAGAATTTGGAGAATACAATTTATATGTCTTGCTTTCTTATGTGAATAATGGTTGTGCGCATGAATTCAGTTGTTGGAATGTTAGAGTCAGTATTGAGTCTTTTCTTTCCTCTATTTGCTCGAGGACTAGCAAAATCTAAGTTTGGGGGTGTGATGAGTGTGCATTTTGCATCATTTTATGATACTAATTCCTTAACCTAGAGTGTTAGAACTCGATATTTTGTGTTTCTTGTCTTGTTTTTATATTTTCAGGTCAAATGAAGCAGAAATGAGAAAAAAAAGCAAATGGAGCCATTTTGGGACATTTCCTAGTCAAACTAGGAAAACGAGTGAAATCCTGGTCAAACCAGGAAAAGTGCTGAAATCCTAGTCGAATGAGGATTCCTAGTCACACTAGGAAACATCAAGTCCAGAACCATCATTGCGGAGCCAGAAATGAGAAATCCTTATTCGAACAGGAAATCCTGGTTGAACTAGGAAACCTAACCCAACTAGAGAAAGGAGTTCTAATGACACTAGGAGACCCCAGGGGCAATATGGTCATTACGAGAAGTCGATATGGATAAGGAATTCTTCATTTACAAGGAATGCTAGTTGCACTAGGAAATGTTGGTCAAAGTCAACTCTACAAAGTTAAGGTTCCAGAAGCTTCTAGAAGGTGGTGGACATCCATGGAAATGAATAGAGGGAAGAAATGAATTTGAATTCAAATGGAAATGAGGGGCAAAATGGGAAGTCAAAAGTGGAGGGCCCATGGGCCCTAGGGATGCCGAACCAAGATGGGCCATGCATGCACATGCATGGGCCCAAACCTTAGCAGCCCAAAGGCCATGCGCAAGAAGGAAGATGGCAGCCCATGCATGCACATGCATGCCATGCAAACCCTAGCAGCCAAAGAGCCCATGCGCAAGCCCAAGATGCAAGCCCATGGAGTGAAACCCTAGCCCAACTTGTGCAAGCCACTTCAGCCCAACACATGCGAGCCCAAAGCACATCAAGGTCCAAGACCAGCAGCCCATGCGCAAGGGAGGGGGCCCCAGCTGACTTGCGTGAGCCACTTAAGCCCAGGAGGACAAGCCTTGCCGCAAGCCCATTGCACCCTAACCCTAGCTGATGCCGCAAGCTACAAGGAACCCTAGCAGCCGCATGTTTTCTTTTCCTTGCCTCTCAAGGATTGCACCTCTATATATATCCCCTTAATTCAGAACCCTAGGGATCACTTTTTTTCTCACCTCCTACTCCAGCCGAAAATTCTTTTTTGTTCCTTAGTTTTATTTTTGCTGTTCTAGGTTATTTTTAGTTTAATTCTTGTGAGGGCTAGCCGAAGGTAGAGAGAGAGAGAGAGGAGTGGCGTGGCTGCAAGGAAGAACACCCTTAAGCCGCAAGCCCTAGCTCACCATAGCCGTGAGCCAAATTGCTTGTGCAAGGTGCCTTCTCTTCCTTGTCTTGCCGCAGCCCCTTTTCCTTGTTCCTTTTGATTTTCGTTCTAGTTTTCTATTTTATTGTTGGATTATGCTTCTGCATTTATTTAATTAAGTTTCTAAATTTATTTAGTGCATGATTCTGATTTCTTTTAGTTTATGCAATTTAATTTAGTTGTTGAGTTTATGTTTTTAATTTTACGTTTCTGATTTTAATTGTTAAGTATGAATTGAGATTTTATTATTTATTGTTGCTGTTCCTTTTATTTGTTTAAATTAATTATGTAGGTTAGTTATTCTATCTTGCATGTTAGTCGTAGGTCGATTAATGTATTCGTATGCTCTAACAAATCGTTTATCCGTCTCTTGGTCTGTTAGTTTTATGTTTTCTTGTATTAAATTTCCACTATCTATTAGAACCCCCGTCACTAATTGTTTGCATCCTTTGACTGGCCACCTTGGGGTAATTGCATCTAGTTTATCTGTTAGGTTTAGCTATGAAATTGTCAAAGACACTAAACCACAAATAACAAGAGAATAAGGGATTATTCTTGATAGTGGGGTTGGGCGACCGTTGATGTGTTTTATTAGAACAAAATAAACAATTATCTCATTCCAAGTATACTCGCAAGTGCACGAATCGCATCAGTAGAAAAGCGTACAAGCACGAGGTCGATCCCACAGGGAATGGTTAATAAATAACAAATCAATTCAAATAATCAATAGAATAACTAAATGGGGGGTTTTAGAAAGATGGAAACACACGCACACTACACCACACGCACACACCCTTTATTCTATCTTGCAATGTCAAGTTTTCAGTTTCAAATCAGATAAGCATGCAATAACCATTCAAGGCTAATGACAGTTAATTTGAACACAACATATTAAAGTTTGACAGCTAAAAAGGTTTGACTAGTTACTTTGTCGCCATTGTTCTCCTAATGCATAAACTAAGAGCTTCTTGGGCCTTCCTTAGCCAGTTAACCTACATGTTCCCTAGTTCAAGCTAAGGCAGCTGTTACCCATGCAGGAGTCATTAAGTTTTATGAAAACGTCAAATATGCACAACATATAAGCTTTGACTATTTCCTTATAGAGGTCGCCCAACCCCACTACCAAGAATAATCCCTTATTCCCTTGTTACTTGTGGTTTAGTGTCTTTGACTATTTCACAACTAAACCTAACAGATAAACTAGATGCAATTACCCTAATGTGGCCAGTCAAAGGATGCAAATAACTAGTGACGGGGGTTCTAATAGATAGTGGAAATTTAATACATGTAAACATCAAACTAACAGACCAACTTGCAAATCCATTAATCAACCTACAACTAACATGCAAGATAGAATAAATAAATCTACATAATTAAAATAGAAAAGAAAATCAAAATAATATAAATAAATTCCCAATCCATGTTGGAAAGCAAACTAATT
Organism: Dryas drummondii; assembly: GCA_003254865.1. Lineage (NCBI taxonomy): Eukaryota > Viridiplantae > Streptophyta > Magnoliopsida > Rosales > Rosaceae > Dryas > Dryas drummondii. The sequence continues at coordinate 836,404 of QANW01000298.1, forward strand.
AAACAAAACAATTAAAAACTAGAATTCCAAAAGAAAAACAAAGAACATCACTAAGGTGGCAGCAGCGGCGGCACAAGGTGGCAGCGGCTTGACTCCTTCCTCCTCCTTCGGTTCAGCAGAAAAATAAAGAAAGAGAGATGATGGTGGCTGCGGCAAGGGAAGAGAAATAATGGGGGCTGCTAGGGTTCCTAGGCTGCGTGAGAAAAGAAAGAGAGAGAAAGGAGGCTAGGGTATTGGCGGCTAGAAAGAGGGAGAGACTAAGCTAGGGTTTCTGAAATTCTAGAGATGCCCCCTTCTCTTTGAGTTATAATGATGTATTTATAGAGGAGAGTGGGGCTGAGGTTTCTCTTTCTCTTCAATGTGGGATAAGTGCATTCCTTGCACACCAAGACTTATAATTTTCGGCCAAGGATGGGCCTTGGGCTGATTTGGGCTCTTTTTGGGCGTAACTCCGTTTTCAGCTCGCGGAACTACTGCGCTACCTCCACTAAAATTACCATATCTTGAGCTAGAAAACTCGGAATCAAAATCCGTAAAATTCCCTGCGAAGCTAACATCCGTATCTTTCCAACCATATATGGAATGCTACCTGATTCGTTCTGGAGAATAACAGAATTGACTTATTTTTCAGCTAGGATTCCTTGGGCTTTCTCTTTGTAGGTGTGATGGGCTAGGGTTTCAATTAAAAGAACATGGGCTGGCTGCAACAAGCAAGTGGCGTGATGGGTTTTAGGGATGCATGGCTTGCATGGCTTGGGCTCTAAAGTTGGCGCATGGCTTGCATGGCATGCGCATGCATGCATGGGCTGCCACCTCACCATTCTTGTGGATTTCGACTTCACCTAGGCCCAAAGCCCAATTGACTTCATGACATGATATGGTTGATTGATGACCATTGACTTTGACTTCCAATTTTACCCCTCTCTCCTTCTTGGATTCGAATTCATTTCTTCCCTCCATTTGATTCCATGGATGTCCACCACCTTCTAGAAGCTTCTGGAACCTTGATTTGATTGAGTTGACTTTGACCAACCTTTCCTAGTCCAACTAGGATTTCTTGTAGATGAAAGATTCCTTATCCATTTTGACTTCTCATAATGACCATATTGCCCCTGGAGTCTCCTAGTGTCATTAGGACTCCTTTCCCTAAAAGGGTTAGGTTTCCTAGTTCAACCAGGAATTCCTGTTCCAATCAGGATTTCTCATTTCTGGCTCGACAATGATGGTTCTGGGCTTGATGTTTCCTCGTGTGACTAGGATTTCTGCTCATTTCCTAGTTTGACCAGGAAATGTCCCAAAACGGCTCTTTTAGCTCCTATTTCCTATTTATGCTTCAATTGACCTAAAAACACAAAAACAAGACAACAGACACAAAAAGATCGAGTTCTAACACTCTAGGTTAGGGAGTTAGTATCATAAAATAGCGTAAAATGAACACTCATCACACCCCCAAACTTAGACTTTGCTAGTCCTCGAGCAAAGAAAATAAAGAAAAAGACTCAAAGATTCAAAAACAAACTAACCAACTTTCCCAACAACTGACATCATGAGTATGACCAACAATAACATAGTAGAGCAAGGCATATATAACATTTATTTTTCAAATTCTAATAATGCTTCAAATAACATACCTTACTCCTTCATCGTGCATATAGGTCATTCTCTTCATAACCCAAGTGTTGGACAAGCAAGAAATAGATCAACATATACAAAATAGATTCAACTCCAATCCTCACTAAGGCATACCCTCAAAAATAAAGCACTCAAGAATTGGGTTGAATTGTGCACTCAAAGGATATGTGAGAGAAGTTATGTAATCAAAGAGAAATAGCTCACATATTAGCATGAAAGATAGGCACATTTGAAAGGAAACAAGATCTCAAGGAAGGGAAAATCAAAACACTTGAAATAAAATCAATAACCATAAGCTCCCTTCCCTCCTAGACTCCACATTAAGAACTGCACTTCTCTTAAAATCAATTAGGGCTTCATAGAGGTTATAATGAAGGCTTAGGGTAAGGTATGATATTGAAATGAAAGGGATAAACAAAGGGCTATAAACTATGGAATTGCAAGAACAATAGAACATTCTGAGGCATACCTTGCTTCTTTGCATATCATAGCTCAATTTGAACTCTTTTGCTTAATTCTTCTTTTGAAACCGTCCCAACAATTTATTTATTTATTTATTTTTTTTTTTTTTGTGGGCACGGTGTACATACAATTTCAGCACATTTTTGTATAAGCTATGCATTTTCATTTCTTTTCCACCTCAATCAATATGTAAAACACATTGCAATACCATAATAGGGTAAAACGGGTAAAAGGGGTATAGCACCCCCAAACTTAGGGTTTGGGTATATAGTATGGGTAAACAAAGAAAAAGCTATAAGGCTCAAAAGGGTTAGCTAGGGATAAAACACATAAGGGTTGGCTTTTTAGGCTATAGGTAAAACAAACATGGCCTAAAATCATCTTCTAAGATTCATGTAGTTATAAACATGCTTTGCCTAGAATAAGAAGGAAGTTCTAGTTCATTGATTCAAAAATATATACATTTCAAGCATTTGATAAAAAACAATGAGATCATACAACGACTTAAATAACGAGAAAAGAATAGAGTCATGTACAACACTCGCGAAATGAAGGACAAGGCTCAAAACTTCACATGGGTCATATAAGTCTACTCTAAGATGCATATGAATTACTAAATCATGCAAATCACAACTCAAGTTCATGAAAATAAGGCCCAATCACATAGAATCATAAAATAGGTTATGGAACAATATTAGAAAAAGAAGAATACATATCATATACACAATGCTAAACATGCTTCTCAAAAGTCATAAACATTCAATCAACTTGTTGGGGACTCAAAAACTAACCAAAACACACAAAAGACTCAAATTACTTTAAAAACAACAATGTTGCAACAAGGTTCTAAAGATTCAATTCCATCATTAAGGTGGAATGAATTTTAGAGAATTGCATTTTGATGTGGGATATGACTCCCTAAGTTTAAAAACAAAAGAAACAAAACATTTTTTTTTTTTTAAATGCCCTAGAGGACTGGACCTCTAAAGCCAAAACAAAAATTTTTTTATTTTTTTACAAAATTTGAAAACTAAAAACCTAAGAAACAAACTACGCACCATTGCTTTCCCCCCAAACTTAAATGATACATTGCCCTCAATGTATACAAATAAAATGCATGAATGCTCAAAATAAGCAATAGGGAAATTGCAATTAAATAAACACACAAATGAAATAAGATGGTCAAATGAAACAAGAATAGAGGAATTGTTTACTTGCGGATGCAAGTTGGACACTCCAAGTGTAGGCGCGGCCTCCTTGGTCTCTATTGATCTTTTAGATTCTTGAAAAAGCTTGGGTTACCTCCCAATCAGCGCTTGGTTTATTGTCTTTCAGCCTGACATTGCCATTCCTCTACTTGCGTCTTCTCTTCCTCGTTCTCCGATTGTTGCTCTCGGAATCTACAAAAGCAAACACCAAATCAGTAGAGAATATGCTTGTAAAGTCATGCCATTTATTAAAAACTAAAAATTAACCAAAAATCAAATCTAACTAATATATCCTAATTCTAATGATTAATCAAATCAATTCATTGATATTAGACACCATTCCCCGGCAACGGCGCCAAAAACTTGTTGATGTGTTTTCTTAGAACAAAATAAACAATTATTTCATTCCAAGTATACTCGCAAGTGCACGAATCGCATCAGTAGCAAAGCGTACAAGCACGAGGTCGATCCCACAGGGAATGGTTAATACACAACAAATCAATTCAATTAATCAATAGAATAACTAAATGGGGGGGTTTAAAGAGATGGAAACACACGCACACTACACCACACGCACACACCCTTTATTCTATCTTGCAATGTTAAGTTTTCAGTTTCAAATCAGATAAAGCATGCAATACCATCCAAGGCTAATGACAGTTAATATGAACACAACATATTAAAGTTTGACAGCTAAAAAGGTTTGACTAGTTACTTTCTCGCCATTGTTCTCCTAATGCATAAACTAAGAGCTTCTTGGGCCTTCCTTAGCCAGTTAACCTACATGTTCCCTAGTTCAAGCTAAGGCAGCTGCTACCCATGCAGGAGTCATTAAGTTTTATGAGAACGTCAAACATACACAACCTATAAGCTTTGACTATTTCCTTATAGAGGTCGCCCGACCCCACTACCAAGAATAATCCCTTATTCCCTTGTTACTTGTGGTTTAGTGTCTTTGACTATTTCACAGCTAAACCTAACAGATAAACTAGATGCAATTACCCTAAGGTGGCCAGTCAAAGGATGCAAACAACTAGTGACGGGGGTTCTAATAGATAGTGGAAATTTAATACATGCAAACATCAAACTAACAGACCAAGAGACGGATAAACGATTTGTTAAAGCATGCAAATCCATTAATCAACCTACAACTAACATGCAAGATAGAATAAATAAATCTACATAATTAAAATAGAAAAGAAAATCAGAATAATATAAATAAATTCCCAATCCATGTTGGAAAGCAAACTAATTAAACAAAACAATTAAAAACTAGAATTCCAAAAGAAAAACAAAGAAAACATCACTAAGGTGGCAGCGGCGGCGGCACAAGGTAGCAGCAGCAGCGGCGGCACAAGGTGGCAGCAGCGGCGGCGGCACAAGGTGGCAGCGGCTTGACTCCTTCCTCCTCCTTCGGTTCAGCAGAAAAATAAAGAAAGAGAGATGATGGTGGCTGCGGCAAGGGAAGAGAAATAATGGGGGCTGCTAGGGTTCCTAGGCTGCGTGAGAAAAGAAAGAGAGAGAAAGGAGGCTAGGGTATTGGCGGCTAGAAAGAGGGAGAGACTAAGCTAGGGTTTCTGAAATTCTAGAGATGCCCCCCTCTTTTTGAGTTATACTGATGTATTTATAGAGGAGAGTGGGGCTGAGGTTTCTCTTTCTCTTCAATGTGGGATAAGTGCATTCCTTGCACACCAAGACTTATAATTTTCGGCCAAGGATGGGCCTTGGGCTGATTTGGGCTCTTTTTGGGCGTAACTCCGTTTTCAGCTCGCGGAACTGCTGCGCTACCTCCACTAAAATGACCATATCTTGAGCTAGAAAACTCGGAATCAAAATCTGTAAAATTCCCTGCGAAGCTAACATCCGTATCTTTCCAACCAAATATGGCATGCTACCTGATTCGTTCTGGAGAATAACAGAATTGCTGTCGAAATTGGTGCTCTATTTTCCAGGGTTTTGACTTATTTTTCAGCTAGGATTCCTTGGGCTTTCTCTTTGTAGGCGTGATGGGCTAGGGTTTCAATTAAAAGAACATGGGCTGGCTGCAACAAGCAAGTGGGGTGATGGGCTTTAGGGATGCATGGCTTGCATGGCTTGGGCTCTAGAGTTGGCGCATGGCTTGCTTGGCATGCGCATGCATGCATGGGCTGCCACCTCACCATTCTTGTGGATTTCGACTTCACCTAGGCCCAAAGCCCAATTGACTTCATGACATGATATGGTTGACCCTTTACCATTGACTTTGACTTCCAATTTTGCCCCTCTCTCCTTCTTGGATTCGAATTCATTTCTTCCCTCCATTTGATTCCATGGATGTCCACCACCTTCTAAAAGCTTCTGGAACCTTGATTTGATTGATTTGACTTTGACCAACCTTTCCTAGTCCAACTAGGATTTCTTGTAGATGAAAGATTCCTTATCCATTTTGACTTCTCAAAATGACCATATTGCCCCTGGAGTCTCCTAGTGTCATTAGGACTCCTTTCCCTAAAAGGGTTAGGTTTCCTAGTTCAACCAGGAATTCCTGTTCCAATCAGGATTTCTCATTTTTGGCTCGACAATGATGGTTCTGGACTTGATGTTTCCTAGTGTGACTAGGAATCCTCATTTGACTAGGATTTCTGCTCGTTTCCTAGTTTGACCAGGAAATGTCCCAAAACGGCTCTTTTAGCTCCTATTTCCTATTTATGCTTCAATTGACCTAAAAACACAAAAACAAGACAACAGACACAAAAAGATCGAGTTCTAACACTCTTGGTTAGGGAGTTAGTATCATAAAATAGCGTAAAATGAACACTCATCAGCGACCTCTATAAGGAAATAGTCAAAGCTTATATGTTGTGCTTGTTTGACGTTCTCATAAAACTTAATGACTCCTGCATGGGTAATAGCTGCCTTAGCTTAAACTAGGGAACATGTAGGTTAACTGGCTAAGGAAGGCCCAAGAAGATCTTAGTTTATGCATTAGGACAACAATGGCAAGAAAGTAACTAGTCAAACCTTTTTAGCTGTCAAAATTTAATATGTTGTGTTCAAATTAACTGTCATTAGCCTTGGATGGTTATTGCATGCTTATTTTATTTGAAACTGAAAACTTGACATTGCAAGATAGAATAAAGTGTGTGTGCGTGTGGTGATGTGTGCGTGTGTTCCATCTTCCAAAACCCCCCATTTAGTTATTCTAGTGATTAATTGCACTGATTTATTGTATATTAACCATCCCTGTGGGATCGACCTCGTGCTTGTACGCTTTGCTACTGATGCGTTTCGTGCACTTGCGAGTAAACTTAGAATGAGATATTTGTTTATTTTGTTCTAAGAAAACATTCAACAAGTCAAACCAGGAAACGAGCAGAAATCCTAGTCAAATGAGGATTCCTAGTCACGCTCGGAAACATCAAGTTCAGAACCATCATTGTCAAGCCAGAAATGAGAAATCTTGATTGAAACAGGAATTACTGGTTGAACTAGAAAACCTAACCCTACTAGGGAAAGGAGTCCTAATGACACTAGGAGACCCCAGGAGCAATATGGTCATTACGAGAAGTCGAAATGGATAAGGAATCTTTCATTTACAAGAAATCCTAGTTGGACTAGGAAAGGTTCGTTGAAGTCAACTCTATCAAGTCAAGGTTCCAGAAGTTTCTAGAAGGTGTTGAACATCTATGGAAATAAATGGAGGGAAGAAATTAATTCAAATTCAAAGGGAAATGAGGGGGGCAAAATGGAAAGTCAAAATCAATGGTTAAGGGTCAACTATGACAAGTCAACAAGTCAAATGGGCCATGGGCCTATATCCTGCCATAATCAGAGGGGCCAGGCATGCATTCATGCGCCTAACTCTAGCAGCCCATGCAGTCCATCACGCAAGACCCAAGGTAGCAGCCTATGCGCATGCACTGAAACCCTAGGGGGCCTAAGCGTGAGTCACTTAAGCCCAAGGAGCAAGCCTTGCCGCAAGCCCATGTCTCCTAAACCTTAGCTGCTGCCGCATTTTACCCTACCCTTGCCTCATAAGGATTTCTCCTTCACACCTCTATAAATATATCATATTCCTTCAGACCTTCAGTTCCCCTAGTTTCCATATTTTCATATTTTCAGAATTCAAAGAGAAAGAGAGAGGTACCGAGTTCTAGAGAGAGAAAGAGAGAAGCGTGGCAGCAAGGAAGAAGGAGCCTTTGCCGCAAGCCTTAGCTCACCCTAGCCGTGAACCACCTGCTTGTGTGAGGTTCCCTTCTCCTGCTAGCCTTGCCGCAACCCCCCTCTTGATGTTCTTTAATTTTTCATCTAGAATTCTTCTTTTATTTTAGTTTTGTGTTTCTGATTTTATTATAATTATGGATTGAGATTTTGTTTATTTATTTCAGATTACTTTTCATGCTTTAATTATGTAGTTTATTTATTCTATCTTGCATGTTAGTTATAGGTTGATTTTCAGTTATGCCATGCTTTAACAAATCGTTTATCCGTCTCTTGATGAATTAATTTGATGTTTGCATATATTTAATTCTCATGATCTGATTGAATCCGTCACTAGTTGTTTGCGTCCTTTGACTGGCCACCTTAGGATAATTGCATCTAGTTTATTTGTTAGGTTTAGCTGTGAAATAGTCAAAGACACTAAATCAAAAGTAACAAGGGAATAAGAGATTATTCTTGCTAATGGTTTTGTGCGACTTCTATAAGGAAATAGTCAAAACTTATATGTTGTGCATGTTTGACGTTCTCATAGATCTTAATGACTCTTACATGGATAACAGTTGCCCTAGGGTATGCCTAACAAAGCTCTTAGGGAACATGTAAGTTGACTGGTTAGGGACCCTGTTGTATGTTTTCCTATAGTGACTAGAAATCCTCATTCGACTAGGATTTCGGCCCCTTTCCTGGTTTGACCAGGATTTCCCTCGTTTTCCTATTTTGACCAGGAAATGTCTAAAAATGGTCCTTTTGGCTTCTTTTCTCTTCTTTGCTCATTTTATCCTATAAAAACAAAAACAAACTAAAAACACACAAAGTATCGAGTTCTTGCACTCTGAGTTAAGGAGTTAGTATCATAAAATAGTGTAAAATGAGAACTCAACACACCCCCAAACTTAGATTTTGCTAGTCCTCGAGCAAAAAGAATAAAGAAAAGACTCAAGACAGACTTAAAACATCCCAACACATGATTTCAAAAGCACAGCCATAAATAGCATAATCAAGGAAGATACATATAGAATTTATTCCTCAATCTGTAATAATGCTTCAATAACATACCTTACTCCTCCCTGAGAAATATAGACCATCCTTAACGCAAACTCAAGTGGTTAGACAAACAAGACTAAATCAGCATACACAAAATAGATTCAACTTCAATTCTCACTAAGGCATACTCTCAACAATAAAACGCTCAGATATTGGGTCAATACGTGCACTCAAGTATATGTGAGAGATGATTGATGAGTGTGCATTTTGCATCACTTTATGATACTAATTCCTTAACCTAGAGTGTTAGAACTCGCTATTTTGTGTTTCTTGTCTTGTTTTTGTATTTTCAGGTCAAATGAAGCAGAAATGAGAAAAAGAAGCAAATGGAGCCATTTTGGGACATTTCCTGGTCAAACCAGGAAAACGAGTGAAATCCTGGTCAAACCAGGAAAAGTGCAGAAATCCTAGTCACACTAGGAAACATCAAGTCCATAACCATCATTGCGGAGCCAGAAATGTGAAATCCTGATTCGAACAGGAAATCCTGGTTGAACTAGGAAACCTAACCCAACTAGGGAAAGGAGTCCTAATGACACTAGGAGACCCCAGGGGCAATAAGGAGTCCTAATTCCTTATCCATTACGAGAAGTCGAAATGGATAAGGAATCTCTCATTTTCAAGGAATCCTAGTTGCACTAGGAAATGTTGGTCAA